>JANHFL010002059.1:364544-378525 GCA_032468155.1 Oxyrhabdium leporinum | reverse complement strand
AGACAGACAGACAGACAGACAGACAGACAGATAGATAGATAGATAGATAGATAGATAGATAGATAGATAGATAGATAAAATTATGTGTTATTGGATCCATCCTTGCACTATTTTTCTGACAACTTCAATTCTGAAGCTTAAGTTACAATGTTCATATAAGAATTTTTCAATCTCCTTTAAAAGGAAAACATGCCTTTAAGGAAAACATGCCTGAAATACTGAAGAAAGGGAATAGTTTATATTTTAAAGTACTAACAAGTTCATTCAATTAAATTCTGAAAGATACTATAATATGATATTCTTATTACTTTTTCTAATTTCTTAAATAGTCCTGTATTTCTTTTATTCTTTTTCATTTCAAATAGAAACATCTGAATTGCCCTAGTTCAGTTAATAATTAACCAAAATAAATAATACCTTTTTAACCAAAATTCCATCTCTTGACCCAGTAAAGCAGAATAATCATCAAAAAAATAAGTATTTTTTAAAGGCAAATCTCTGAAAAATGTAACTCTCCAGTCAGCAGCAAAATATCAGAAAAGAGGGAGCAGAAAAAAAAGCCCTTCTCAAACTCTTGTGGGTGACGGAAACAATATTTTAAGTGAAATTTGTCCGTGTAAACAAGAAATAAACAATATCAAGCCCTCTTGTTCTGGAAGTTCTCAGAGTCATACATAGTCACAAGAGCTTGCCACAAATTTTAAAGTATTTTTTGCTTTTAACATTGGGCTGAAAATCTTAGTCTTGTCCTCTCTGGAGATAGTATTATACCTGTCTCACATCCTATAACCCGTTCCCCATCCCATCTCAAATTAAAAATGTGTCTTCAATCTACAAAAACATTAACTAACTTAAATCACTACTGTATGACTTTTAAATGGAGCAAACCACATTTTAGAAATCCTTAGCAGTAAAGCTTCATCAGAGGCAAATTCACCAAACTAAATGCTAAAAAAAAAGTAGCATTAATCATTTTCAATGAGTGATTTGACCTCCTCTAATTTTTAGCTAATCTTAACTTTTATTTTCTAAGCAAGTTATATTTACTATATTGATAATTACTTTACCCTCAAAAATAATACTCATAATTAATAGAAGAAAAATTGTTAGTTTTACAAACATGATCTCTACTAAGAATTTCTTTATTATATTCAAGTCCCAAAAATGATCTATCTCTACTAAGAATTTCTTTATTATATTCAAGTCCCAAAAATGTACCCAATTTAGTAAAACTGAGAAAAAGTGCACACTACATTTGTTTAAAATAAAACGAATGTATAAATATAGAAATTCTCTGATCTGAATGGAGTACATTTCAATTTTCTATGCAACTTTTTTTAATACTATAAAAGCCATTTTGATTACAAAGCATGCAATCTATGTTTGCTTTCCAGTAAAAACAGTGCATGTACAACTTCACAGCAGGCATCCAACACATTTTTAATTGCGTACTTCTTTCCACTATGAAGTGCTTCCCATTAAACAGATAGGTTAGTTAACAACAAGCATTTAGTATTTTTATAAAACATTAAAATATTCAAAGTATTTAATATGCTTGTTGTAGCTGAACTGTAAGGCAGGTCATTATTACTCTCTTACACAGGGCTGTCAAACTCGCGGCCCACGAGCCGGATGCATTATGTGCTGGTCATGCCCCCGCCCAATTTAGCAAAGGGGAAAAAAGTCCCGATACATCATGTGACGCTGCCGTGACAATATGAATTTGACACCCCTGCTCTTACAGATAAGGTGATTGTGCATCTTTGTTCATGAAAGGCCTCATCCAATCCCTGTCATTCAACTTGGAAAGAAAATATTGTGATAGTAAAATTAGAAAACACCTCAACTGTCTAAATCAGGGGTGTCAAACTCACGTCGTCATGGCAGGGCCACGTGACATATCGGGTGATGCATCCAGCATGTGATGCATCCAGCCCGCAAGTTTGACAGCCCTGGTCTAAATCATTAAACATTTTCTAGAGACAGAGTAGTCAATCAATGTAGTAGATAAATGAGTAGTAGATAAATGTCAGACATTTGAATATGGTATTTAAAGTGCCAAATTTGAATGGAAGACACCAAGTTCATCCAAACTATGGAGTTCATTTTAAACTGGTATCCTCTCTCAGCCTAACCAACCTCACAAAATTGTTGCTAGGATAAAATTAAGGGAGATCTTTCTAAAAGTTGCCTTGAGTTCTCAGAGGAAATTGGAATAAGCATGCAATAATAGTGATTCCCAGAAAAGCTTAATTTAGTCCAGTTCCTAAGTTTAGTGAAATAACTAATGATTTACTGACTGATAGCTCAGTCTCAACCCCCAAGCATCTCTGAAAAGTAAAATGTTTAAGGCACATGACATCAAGACGATACTACTTCAACCAGGAAGTTGCCCTCCAGCTCATGAACAAAATTCCTTTTTGTCTGTTACCAAGTAGCATTAGTTCCCTATTCAGTGTTTTCATAAATACAAAAAAAAATGAACTTCAACCTAGAAACAAAACATCTGAAAGTATGGCAACACAAAATGAATATGAGATGAATGCATATGCTGCCTTGGTCAACTATTTGTACCTGCAACACTAACAAAATCTACAGTTGGAAAATAATTCATACTCACCTAATCTCTTTTAACCCTTCTTTTTGGATAACCTGAAGAATCTCTTTATGGCTCATTGGTCTGTTAGGATTTTTTTCCAGAACCTTGTAAGGAAAAAAAAGTTTTGAATTAACTTGCCTTGTCTTATTTTAGAACCAGCAGCTGGCTTCAATCTTTTTTTCTGTATCCTATGTGTACTTGCCTTCCCAGTGACTTATAATCAATTCTTCCAAACATTTATCCCACAGTTTGAGCTACCAATAGTAAACAGGTATTGCACAATATGTTGGCAGGTGGTATCTTCAGCTTATTTTTTCATTCTTATCATTAGCTAGACTGCATACTTATCATTAGCTTCAGTGACATCAGCCATTCTGTCATGTCTGACCCTTGGCAATTCTATAGATTGTTGTTGTCATTAGCAAAACTATTAAAATCTCATTACAGTGGCAGATAATTTGTGTAACTAATTCTGATTCTGCCATTTCCTATTGACATACCTACAAAACATAGTAGTTAAGTGTATATTTAATTATATTTACACGTATGCAACATCAAGATTAAAACAAACAAACAAACAGAAAGGGAATGTTATGACCCCAGAATTAGTAGAATAACTGTTCATGGTGGAATAGTCAGTTTGAGTTCAATACTGTCTCTGGGCATTCATCAATTGCTTTAAATCGTGAAATGAGTGGCAAATAAATGTGATAAATAAATAAAATTGCACAATAGAGGGATGACATTTGTCTTAGAAATGCTTGAGACAAATGCTACATACAGAACAGCTTACCTAAAATTGAACCTATATGAAGTTAAATGGTATAATCACAATACATATCAGTCAATGCTTTGCAAAAGTTTTATCCTGGATGGCTATTACAGATATTTCTTTTTTATATATTTAATAAATTTATATGGCTGTTCACCTCATAAACATGACTCTGGATGGCTGACAATTTTTTCTTGTATTATTTGTACTTTGAATTCAATCTTATTAGCACAGGATTGACATTGGGATTGTAAATATTATGAAATAAATATCTAAATAAAAAATAAATGTTAGTGAGTTATCAGCAATGCCACATGTCATACATGTCATTATCTCCACCCTCTACAATGCCCTATATAATTGACTGCTGGCAATAGCTGTAAGCCATGGCAACGAAGAAAACAAACCAATGGATCACCAAATGAATCAGCTAGAGTTCTCACTTGAGGCAAAAATGACAAGGCACAAATTATCTTATTTCAGACATACTATGCAAAAACCCAACTGTAATGCTGGGAAAGGTGGAGGGAAAGAGAAGAAGAGCAGAAAGCTGGATGGACTCAGTTACAAAGTGGCGATAAGGATACCATTGGGAGACTTAAAAAAAACAGATTAGGGATAGATCACAGGTGTCAAACTCGATTGCATCACGTGACATATCGTGATGTATCGCAACATTTTTTGCCTTTGAGGAGCCAGGAAGGGTGTGCCCTGCAAGTGATGCATCCGGCCCATGGGCTGCCAGTTTCACCTGGGCCTGGGCCTGGGATAGATTGACATGGGTTTTGACTAGGAGTCAAAAACAACTTGATGGCACACAATAGTCAAGCAGTTATAAGTTTAATATCGGGAAATCATAAGGAGGGAAAAGCTGATAAAAAATGTTAGCATGACAGAATTCTTATGGTATATTACAGTCAGAAGACTGCAATTTAAGATCTTTTTAACCAACTTGGGGAATTTGTATTTCATGTAAAAAAAGGGTAATAGCCCCAAAGAAATTCTCAAAAATAACTGCTCTTCTTTTAAAATGCAAATCCTAATTCATATATGACTAGCACTAATGGAAAACTTTCAAGAATGAAGAAAAGAAAATAGCTGTTACATTTTGAGATGTATTCATAAGTTGCATCAAGTAACTTGAGTTCAGGTGTGTCCAATCTGTGGCCCATGGGATGAATGCAGCCTGAATAGCTAGTAATGTGGTCCCATAAGATCATAAACTTGAAACATTATGTGATTTATATACATTGACTATATTATATGTTTTATATGCGGCTCGAGACAATTCCTCTTCACAAAATGTAGCTCAAGCAAGCCAAAAGGTTGGATACCGATGCTCTAGATCAGGGTTGTCAAACTCGTGGCCTGTGGACCAGATGTGTCCCATGCTGGCCACGCCCATGCCCAGTTTAGCGAAGGGGAAAAAGTTGTGATACATCATGTGACGACAGCGTGATGATGCAAGTTTGACACCCCTGCTCTAGATTGTATAACAGTACTCTAACTAGGGGTGTCAAACTCACAGCCTGTGGGTCGGATGCGTCACATGCTGGCCATGCCCATCCCCAGTTTAGCAAAGGAAAAAAAAGTTGTAATATGTCACATGACAACGACGTGACAACTCAAGTTTGACACCTCTGCTCTAGACTCTATAACCAAAGTCAAAGTTCCATCACTAGGAGAGAGAAAAAACAATTTTCTTAAAGTTCTACATTTTACCTTTAGGACTAGAACAGTATTCTGCCTCGGTACATATTAGGAATCAGGATAGACATTACTACTGTATATGATTTTCTGCAACGCTAAAGCCTCCAAAACATAAATATTAAATGGCAAAAGTTTTATGGAGCAACATGTGCTAGTAAGATCTTTTGTAATAAAAGTGGGCATTTTAAAATTAAATAAGTACAAATTAAATATAATACAAAACAATGTATCATTTTGGAGTCAGTGGGCACCATCTAGTGGTATCACAGGCTTCATAGCACTTGTGAGCGTCAGGCAGCTGCCTTCCAGTCCTCAGGATCCTTGCAGAGTTAGTTAGGATACACTGTCCAAAATGATAAATGAAAACTGAAATGATACTAAAAAGCTATTGAGGTTTTTTCCCATTTTAAAAAGCAAGAAGACAAATAATGAGATATTTTCTCAGAAGAAAAAGGATTTCTCTGTCCTATGCTTGGAAATATCTACCTGCCTGAATGAGTGCTTATTAGGAGACCAGAGAAATAGTGTGTCTGAAATAGACTGATAGGTAACGTCTGATAATGAGAGATATATAATATTTTATTACTGGTTTTGTTTAAGTGGGAAGTCCTGGACTAATTCCCAATTCCCTTAGGCTGTTTACTAAAGAATTGCATGATATGACATGCTATTAAAGTAAGCTGAATATCAAAACACATTTTGGAGAAATCAGACTGAAGGCATTTTAAAAGCACATATTATTTAAAAACATGGTAAAAAAGTTAAGCACTTTTATTTTTCAGAAAGCCAAAAAATAAGTCTCCAGAGAAGGAGCATGCTTTAACTCCGGAGCAATGTAGTTGGCAACTTTCTTTCAGGGAATAAAACTAGCTTGCTCCTGACTTTGCCAGCTTTTTGGAAACCTGGAAGACATGGATGTGTTCCTGGCACGGTGATCAGACCATTAGTTGGAACCTGTGAAGTTGTTTGATTTATGGTAGATTGACTTATATCTAGGCTATCGTTATATGCATTGCACTTCTGTGTTATTTGCATTATGTTTTTAAATGTTGCCTTGTTGAGATGGGCAACTATGTAAGTTGAAGTAATCACAGGAGTAGCTTACCTCCTGCAATGGTACTTTTAATGTTATTAAACAACATCTGTCTATCTGAGGTCCTTGGGAAAGACTCAATAGGTGGGAAAAAATGCCAAACCCAGTCTAAACATCCGGCTGACTGTGCAATGAACCATATTAATAATGTAGGTGGATAAAGATGCCAAGTCAGTCTGAACATCTGGCTGACTGTTCTATCAACCATAATAATAATAACAAAAATTCAAACAGACAGGCACTTGCCACATAACATCTAAGTCTTAACAATTGCCAGTAAAAACCACAAAAAAGTCTAGATAATGGATGCAGCAGTATCTGGAGCAGCAGAATAGAAGAAAAAGAATCGGAGAAAATCACAAAATACAAAGACCTACACATAAAATAAAATGATGGTGGTAAAAGGAAGCAAAGAGTACCAATAGTAATAGGTGCCCTGGGTGCAATCCCAGAAGATCTGGAGCACCATTTGAACACCATCGGCATTGACAAAATCACCATCAGTCAATTGCAGAAGCAGCTTTACCTGGAACACTATCTTCAACACTATCAAACAACAACATCTGCTTATCCCAGGTCCTTGGGAACAACTTGATAGGTAAATAAAAATGTCAAATCCAGTCTAAACATCTGCCTGACTGTCTAACAAACCAGAATAAGGCATGGATTGATGACATTTGTTCATACTGTGGTATAGAAAGGGTCCTGCCTTCTCTCCGTCCTATCACCAGGTTTAAATGTCTTTGACCTTCTAATGCAGGGGGGTCAAACTCGATTTCATTGAGGGCCGCATCAGGGTTGTGTTTGACCTCGGGAGGCTGGGTGGGCATGGCCAGCTCAACGTCATTTGTGTCGGGAGTACTTGTGGTGGCCCGAGCACCGTGCTGGTGAAAACAGACTTCCAAGCTACGTTTCTGGCTGTGACAGTTTCCTGCATCCCACTGCCAGCGAAAACAGACCTCCATTTTAGCTGGCAGAGGCATCATGGGCTGGTCCTTTGCTGTTTCCAGGGCGGCCCTGCGGGCCACATCTAAACACCCCGCAGGCCAGATCCGGCCCACAGGCCTTGAGTTTGACACCCCTGTTCTAATGAGTGGCTTCTTGTTTGCATTTTCACAACATAAACTTATTGGTGTGGTTCCCTCCCCTGCACCCTGACTTCGTTCTAATTTGCACATCTTCTTACATCCTAGTTGTTGTTGTTTTAAGGAAAGCTACCAAGAATCACCTAAATCTAAATACATATTTAAATCAATCTCCCTTCCCGAATATAGGTATATGCACGGTTACTTTCAAATCTTTACGTCTCAGAGTATAATTTAAATGTGTTGTCTAGAACTGATTAACTGCCTCTTCTTTGGTAGTTTTAAATAGTTCAATGGATTTTTCATCTATACCTGGTGGTTTTCTACTTGACAATATATTTATTACCCACTGTAGTTCACTTTCTAGTGGAGTCTCTTTCAGAACATATTTTCTCTCTGCAAAGTTTTGTAAAAGGCTCCAGTATGTGTTCATTAAAAAAAAACACCTCAACTGTCTCTATCAGATTATTTTCGAATATTCCTATCATAGCTGCATTGTTTTTCCTGGTTTCTCTGATATTCTTAAAACAACTCTCATTTTTCTTTTCTTGTTATTTTCTTTTTGTAATATTCTTGAATGAGATATTATTACTTAAGCTTTTTTGCTTCATATTGGAAGTTTGTATTCAGTTGTTTTATATTTTGTTACTCTCATCTTACATGTTTTCTTGGCTATCATGATAACTTATTTTGGAAACCGTTTTGATCTTTTTCAATTTGAAATTTTGGGGATGTTTATGTCCGCTATCTTTTCCCATTGCGTTTTAGGTTCTCTTTTGTATAAGTGTACTAATGTTTCTCCTTACAAAGAATTTATATTCTGACTGGATGACACCATGTCAAATCTAGTTTAACCTCCTTTTCTATTTAATTTTCTAAGCTGATCGTGTATATTTTCAATAAGTGATGGCTTATTTCACAATCTGAAGTACCTCAAAGTTCCCTTTACAAAAATCTATTCCATCTTCTGAATTGTTGGATTTGTCCAATCCAAATCTTATTTCCATTTCTCCAACGAGTAGTATTAGGTCCTTTTTACGTTACATTCACTATTCTTGCCATTTGCTGTAGAATTCCTTAATATTCTTGTCCATTTCAAGTGGACATTGCAAATGTATACTTACACTGATATTATACTAAATGATATTCTGAGTATCCCTGCCACTTGATTCTTTGGTAAGCTCTTATGCTCTGTATTTATATCTAACACATCTAATTTAATATCCTTTATTCTATACTCCATCTTGAAATGCAGAAGCTTAGAATGACCAGATTTTTTAAAATTATGCAGTCTTGGTTTTGGAAAAGATGAATCAGGTAGCCCTCAGACCCCAAATCCAAGAAAACATCCCATTTTCAGGAACCAATCCAACAAAAGATTTGCATGAGCTACAGTGCAGGAAACCACTTCCATATTTACTATCATTTTGGGACGATTGGCAGGGGCAGCATAGAAAAGAGTCCTAACAGAAATTACATCTGGTAATCACTAACTGTAGTTCCTGTATTGTTTTTTCCTCTACTCCATTCTCCATTTCCTGTTGGCTAGCAGGGCCTATCGCTTTTTGGTCATCTACTAGATTGGTCTAATGTGGAAACATTTTGCACACAAAGTAAGAAGACAGCAGAGAACAGGAAGCGTTTGCAATAACTATAATAATGTTGAAAAGCCCTTCAAATATTAACTTCCAATCTTTCTGGGGGGAAAAAGGGTGCAGAGATAAACATAGATGTACTTAATTTTATTTGGGGGAAGATCAAGCCCATTTAATGTGGGCAGGAGGATCAAGAAAGAAACAGTGCAGGTTTTATTATTAAATAAAATGCACATTACTATTTTTCAATTAAATGCAAAGTAATATAAGCATATTTATCAAATTTTACAAATTATAGATGAGCCTAGAGCTAATAATGATCAAAAGAGAACAGTGAGAACTTTTCCTATACAAGCCTCGTAGAAATGAATGGGATTGATACAAATATAATTCCTCTGAGATTTCCATTCATTTCATATAGACTTAAGCATGAGAATCTGCCAATGAAATTTATACAGACATGTTTATTGAAATGTAATAATTTGCATTTGCACTTGCTCCTGGTATATTCTACTCACAGCTGTAGTAAACGGTATTTTACAAACATATAAAAGCTGCAGAGACCCTCTGGGATGCTGTTCTGGGCAAAGCTCGTTTTAAAAATTAAATCCTCTAATACATTGAGATGAATACATTCATGCCCCAAAATCTCCACAGTACTATTCATCAAAGCAATTTGCTGAAAGATGTCTCCTAAATACGATGTTAACTCGGACAGAAGAATTACAGTCACGCTTCTCCCCCCCCCTTTTTTTTTTCTTTTTTAATAATGCAGGCATGGACAATACAAAAGTACACATTTCTTTTACTCACTGTTGAGCAAAAGAGCTATTCAAAAACTTCCTTCCTCTCCCAAACACACAAATTATGGAATGAAGCTGAAAGCAGCAGTGTAGCAAATATGTTTGAGAAAGCAACTCCTGGAAGAAGAGTTATCGTAATTTAGTTAATTAACTGAAAGACACAAATACTCAGTACACTGTAATTCTTAAGCACAATATTTAGTCAATGGCCTCAATTTCTGCTTTAATTAGAAAGCTGAACAAATGAAAAAGTTCTACTATGGTCCTACAGTAACAAAAATAATGTATTTGGTGGTCTGAAAAGAGACATGGACAACAACATTGATTGTATATCTATATTCATGAATGCTTTCAATAGAAAACATAGTTTATAAACACAGTAATGTATTTATTCATTGTGAGGGAATATTTAAAGTAAATATTTTGAAATTTACTTCTCTTTTAGATGATAAATTTACCATATCAAAGGAAAAAATAGGTATGGTCGCTGGCACACACAATTTACAACAACAATGGATTTAATCCTGATAACATAAATATTAACTTTGATGGTAAACTAAGAGCAGGAAATATAAAATAAGTTTCATACTCCATGCTGTCCACAATATAGTGCAAACTGCTATACAGGCTACTTCTGTTATCAAGATTTATAAGTACCGTGAAGAAATATAGAGCTGACCTTGGGAATAGAGACAGACTGGATGAGATTTTGAGAGCAGAGAGAAATTTGGGTAGACTTTCAAGATTCGGTTATTCGACCTTACTACAATTCTGTTATTCCACCTTACATCACTCCAGAGCGTTCTGGAATTCCTGCCACTTCTATTTATTTAACTTGCCAGCTATACTTCAAAGGGCTGGCATTATCAGAATCAACCACTAAAAGAATTTTGTGATTTTGACATTCTGGAATATCAGCAGCTTCTTAACACAAAGGTCTTAAGTTTCTTCGATGCCTGTGATGGACAGAGTATTAATCTTACTTGTCCTCATGATTCTTCCTTGAATAATATGTAGGTCAAGTACCTTAAAGAGCAAGGACATCACTGCTAACTCATTTTCAGAAATATTTCTAATCTTCCTATCACAGCTGAATTCATTTCCTAATGAAACTGTGCAGAGGTTTCAAAGGCCATAGATCCAGCTAGGCAAAAAGAAATTACAAAGAGGCAAAGCATTCTGCATAGACTGTAACTTCAAAATCACTGAAACAGATTGGGTAGAGTGGTGATTGTCATCTGAAAATCACTTATAGCTTTCAAAGGTGCTGCTCCACAGATCAGTGGATGCGAGACTTTGTTCATATAAGCTGGGCTCTGAGAATCAGTTGGGATTGTTGCTATTGTACCAGCCTCCTTGCTCCACGGCAACTTCTTTGCCCGAGCTTCTTGACGCCATCACCATGCTGGCAATGGAATTTCCCAGATTTGGGGAACTTCAATCTGCCTCCTCCTGGAAGTAGGATCTAAAGCGGCTCAGGAGTTCATGGCCCCCATGATGACCTTGGGCCTATCCCAGGTCATTCAGAGCGTGATATAGGTCACACATCGAGTCTGGTGTTCCTGTCAGAGCAATGGCTATGTGATCTTTGCCTGCAGGAGTTTTAAGTGTGCCCCTTGTTATAGTCAAATCATATCCTGATTACTATGGATTTTCTGGCACTGCAACCCACTGCAGTGAGGCTGGATCCACCAGGATGGGCCATTTCCAGTGAGGTGTTTCAGAGGGAGCTGGGATTTGTTCCTGTTGGTCTATTGCACAGTCCTTCCAAGGCCTTGGTTGCCACTTGAAATTAAAGGCAACTTAGACATTGGATTGGATCACCTATTGTATGTGACCCCTCCTTTCTCATGGATTTTATCACTCTCTGTGGTTTACGGAGGGAATGAGGGAAATGAAAGGAAAAGAGACATTTAGAGAGCTACTGGTGCTCAACCAAGGATGAACCTAACCAAACACAGCTTAGAGCTGCTATTAAGCTTATCTTGTGGAGTAAGGGTGGCAAAGCCGCAATAATTCTCCACTCTTATTGAAACTGCCAACTGCCGCCCGTTTCAGATGACACGGCCCTCTTGAGTAAATGGGGTCAGAGAATCTTCTGCAGTGACATGTAGAGGAATTTGCTCAAATCAAATAAAATCACTCAGATTTGTTCACAGTTGGATGCTGGCCTAATTGCAGGTCCAAAGGAGATGCTTAGGGTGGAGTCTTACCTGGTTATCTAGGAAAAGTTTGAACCTGTTGGACCTGAAAAAATGAACAGGGTCCTTAGAACTGAGCCCAGCCACCTGCATTTTGGATCCATGTCCCTCTTGTCTTGTGAAAGCAGCCTGGGAGAGCGGGGTGGGGGGGTTGTTTAAATGGACCCTAGCAATACTTAATTCTTCTGAGTGGGACGGGGATTGTTCCTTCACTGCTGAAGGAGACTATAGTTCACCCTCTCCTCAGGAAACCATTGCTGGACCTCTTGATACTGAACAACTAATGCCCAGTATCCAACTTCCTCTTTTGGGGGGAGATTGATCAAGAAGGTGGTTTCACAACACCTTCAGAGGACCTTGGATAAAGCAGATTATCTGTATCCTTCAGACCTCAGATATGGAACAGAAACAGCATTGGTCATGGTTTTGGATGATCTCTGGTGTGGACAGGATGGTGGTAGTGCATCTATCTGTTCCTTACTTGATCTCTCAGGTGCTTTCGATACCACTGACCATGGTATCCTTCAGGGTTGACTTAAGCAGGACTTTTCTGCTGCGGTACCCACATTGCGGAATCTTCTCTCCCAAGTGATGAGATAGATCACATCACTTCTAAGTTTTCAAAGGCACTTCTGCCAGCAGGCCTGGGTGAAATTGTGAAATGGCTCTGTTACTGTTATTTTTGTTTTCTTGTTTAGTTCTGTTTTTATAGTTTTTAATGTTTTAGTAATTATTTATAATGGTTTTAGGTAACAATTGTTTTATATTTATTGTTTTATTGGATTGTTGTATGCAGCCCAGAGTCCATTACCCTGAGATGGGCAGCCATATAAATTTGATAAATTGATCAAAAATAGGATGAACTATTGTCAAATTTAGCTCAAGAATGACACAGAACAACCCAGCCAGAGTTCACTTCTTTATTTGCTTACATACAATAGACAAATTATTGCCAGACTAAACTTCACTATTCTCACCTTAATGGATATACCCTGAGAGACTCTAGGACGTGGCTATCCTCACTCCCTTCCTCTGTCTCCTATCCAGCTCTAGGCTGTGCTGCCTCTTGTCTCACCTATTTAGAATGTGCTTCCTCCTTCCTAGGAAACTGCTGCTTCACTGTAGTCTGTTACATCATCTCCCCCCTGGAAGGCACCATCCCTCACAACTATATACAAAAATAGTGATGACACACAAAATCAGAATGAAACAGGAAAAAAAGAAGGGAACAGATAGAAACATTGACCCTTTTAAAAATAGACACTACTTTCAAATACACTGGATTTCTAGTAGTAATTTGCCATGTGTCTCTCTGGTATTAATGCAACTATAAAATAGTTGTCAGTTAAAGAATATCTAGATAAATTAAAGAAGCCAAATAGAATTGGCAATTCTAAAATGTGCTTATGTTGAGAGTCAACTCTAGTCAAAAGCTGTGATGAATTCTCCAATAAGCCCTTATACTAATAACAACAAAAGTATTCAGAAATCATTCTACAATTTAAAAAAAAAATTTGTAAGAGGAATTATTACGAAAAAATAAAATCTGCAAGGCTTTTTGTTTCCATTTTTATTTGGATTTGAAAAACAGAATTAACATTAAGAGATACGTATATTTATGCAAATCAATGAATCCCACTTTTTACTCCTGGTATCTGGTAACTTCACATTATCTGTCCTACCCAGAATGACTAAAGTGTTCTTTATTCCCAGTTACCAGAGTATATGCTATGTACCTATTCCATCTTCTGCATTCACCACCATCTTTAAAAGGTAGCAGATCAGCCATTTATTGTCATAATTGTCTTACTGAAGTCCTTGGTACTGCCTTGCAAAAGAATAGCTAAGAATATCCCAATGTACTACTTGCAAAAGGACTAGATTGTATGTTTTTTTAATTTCTGCACCCAGTGAGCAAAACTGTTTTTGAAGTATATCCTTTTTGACCTTCCATTTTCTACTCTGTTTTGACTTTTGGCAGTTTATCTCTTTCCTGTGATTACCTATTCTATCAGTACCTTTCATGTAGTACTAGAAGCATCATTAAGACCAAAGGGAAAAAAATTAATCAGGTCAGCTCTTGGCATAGATCAACCTAACATTTCCAAAAATTCCTCAGAGTT
>JANHFL010002059.1:348168-364444 GCA_032468155.1 Oxyrhabdium leporinum | reverse complement strand
ATAGATAGATAGATAGATAGATAGATAGATAGATAGACAGACAGACAGACAGACAGACAGACAGACAGACAGATATATAGATAGAAAGATGATAGATATGGAATCAGGGGAAAGAGTTACATTGGGGGCGGGGGGGGGGGGATGTGCTTTGCAAAAGCCAAGACAGCTAAAAATGTTTCTAATATAAAGCAAAGTAGGACAGCAATTCCTCTGAGGATTTCAATTACCAACAAGTCAGCTGTATGAGGGAGTAAGTAGGTGGCAGAACAGCCCTACCCTTATTATCTATTTTGGAAAACAAGGGAGAGACGGATAGCTTCAAGGGAAGAAATGATCTAATTCAAATAAATATCACTTGTAGAATGTGTGTACTTACTGTTTCTTCAAGGATCTTAATATAAAAACCAAATCAAGATAGTAAACATTTGACAAGTTTTACTTCATGCTATATGAAGAGACTGCACCGAGAACATCTGGTCAAGAAACAATACAGGTAATCCTCAACGTACGATCACAATTGACCCCAACATTTCCATTGCTAAGCAAGGCAGTTGCTAAGTGAGTTTTGCCCCATTTTATGATCTTTTTGCCACAGTTGTCAAATAAATCCCTGCATTTATTAAGTGAATCACATTGTCATTAAGTGAATCCAGCTTCTCTCACTGACTTTGCTTGTCGGAAGCCAGCTGGGAAGGTTACAAATGGTAGTCTCCTGAATTTGGATCACATGACCATGGAGATGCTGCATCAGTCATAAGTATGAAAACCAGTCATAACTAACTTTTTTCAGTGCCATTGTAGCTTCAAACGTTCCACTAAACAAACGATTCTAAGTCGAGGACTACCTGTACATAAATATTATAAATTAAGGGAATATTATAAATTTAAGCAGAGATGGAGACAAAGCATATAGACCTTGCAACTCTAGGTACTTTTTTCCCTTGTTATATTGGATGAACAGGTGTTAAAAGGAGTATATTCAGAAAATGCAGAAATTATTTAATAAGCTCCTATTCAATCACAGTGATGAAACATTAATACAAGCAGACTTTAATAGCTAGAAGGATGGGCTTGGAAAACAGTACATTGTCTAACAATTTAGGGGAATAACATAATAACAAAATCTTATTCAAAATAACAGAATAACGGAATCATTCAAAAGGAAAGGACTCCAGAAAGAAGAATGGGTGTTAAACCATAGCATTATACAACCATTGTACAATGCATAGCATTATACAACCATTCAATAATCATATATTGTTCCTTTCGAGCAACCTTCAAACGTTTTAAGATTCAAATTCTCTTAGCAACACTAGCACACTAGCACTGACTCTTGGCAATAACAGTAATAACTAAAATTTCAGAAACCGTAATCCAGATACATATTTCTTTTTTCACATATATTGCTCAAGTGGCAAACTTATAAAACTACTGTGAAATATGTATCTGCTGATACATAATCCATTATAAAATTGGTCTGACCCCACACTCACAAGAACAAATCTCTCAGTATTTGGAAATATGACAAAAATGCATTTTTTTGCCTAGCTTCTTTTAATTAATTTTAATTGCATTAAAGTGCTGGTTGAACAAGTGCTAAAATCATGTCATGTTTTATTTCCATTTTGTTTTAATTATTATAGGACACTGCTTACACAAGCAGAAAGATAGCATATTAGTACATAAATAAAGCCATAGAGTAAATTTTTTGGCATATTGCACTACATATTGCAATAGTGTGGGACCACCACCAAAGTGAACTTCAACAAAACTTCTGCTATCCTACCTTCTTCTTACAAGCCTTTACATCCAGGGGTGTCAAACTGGATTTCTTCGAGGACTGGATCAGTATTGTAGTTCTCCTCTGAGGGCCAACAGTGGGGGGGGGGCAGTGGGATGGATGCCTCCTGCAGCACCCTGCCGGCCAAAATGGGGCAACGGGGGGGTGTCTGTGCGGTCCCCCCTGCACCTCATTTTTGCCCTCCATGGCCTCCTGCAGCACTCTGCTGGCCAAAACGGCCCGTGTGGTCCACTTTCAGGCCATTTTCTGGTCTGTTTTGGGCCTGTTTTGGACCCATTTCTGGCCCGATTTGGACCCGTTTTTTGGCCCGATTTCAGCCAGCAGAGTGCTGCAGGAGGCCATGGAGGGTGAAAACAAGGCACTTGAGGCACACACAGCCCGTTTTAGCCACCAGAGGCACCACAGGCCGGTCCCTTGATAGTTCCAGGCTGGCTCAGCGGGTCAGATTTAAGCACCCTGGCCCGCAGGCCTTGAGTTTGACACCCCTGCTTTACATCTACTAAATATCACCATTTCTAGTATATTAGTAGTATATAACTGCTCCCATATTCTCCATACAAGCTGTAAGAAGCCAAAAACCAAGGTAACAGTATGTGTACAGTCTTTCTTTCTTATACACATGCGTTTTTAGGTTATTGAAAATACAACAAGAAGCTCCATCTGGCTCTGTGACATAGGTTTAGTAATTGTGACCTTCTGAGAGAGCTGTGGCAAGTCACTGAACAATGCAAAGGTTCCTTCCAGGCTGCATGACCTCCACTATTTTTAACAAGGAAGGTGAATGGATCAGAAACAATATTATATAACATGGACATTAGTGGAAGGGATTCTTCCACATGGAAACAATTTTGCAAAGTGAAATACATTGTGAATGTTTCTTTTTACATAAACAATTCAGTGTAACAACAGAAACAGGTAAGGAGTATATTTACCAGTAAACCATCTGGAGAGAGAGGTTTGAAAAGGACTTGACCTAGATTACTGTGATTAGGCAATGTTGTTCAAAGCTTTAATTAGAATCAAGATCATGAAAGAAGGAAAATGATGCAAGGTAGTTACAGACTGTGTATGTCTCCGTACAGTTCAAGCAAGTGTTCTTTCATCCTAATTATTTATCTTATAGACAATGGTGGAATAAAAAAAAAAGAGCAGCAGTGTTCAAATATAGTGAATTCTGATTCTGGAAAACTTAGTGGCATGCAATTCTGAGGACTTTCAAAGGTCACAGACGGTGTGCTTTTTTAAGAAGTTGCTCTTTAAAAAAGAAAAAAAAGCCCTAGGTAAATTCTGATATTTATTTCTAATGTCCATCACTGAAAAATTAATGCAACCAATTTTCAGCAACTCTGCAAGCCACAAAAGAGAGTCCAGAGAACATGCGGGGAATGGCATACCACTGTGATAACTTATTTCAAAGAGGCACACCTTTATTTATTACGTATAGACAGCCTCTTAACATCTTCGGCAACAGCTTTCCGTATCTATATTCACAATATTCACATTATCAGAAAAATAAAATCGTATGTAGAAATCATAGTGGAAATATACACATAGCAACCTAAAATTTAATAATTCAGAAATAAGAAAGGCCTCTAAACCCCACGTTAAATGGGAGTGTATGATGTACAGTATTTCAAGCGGAAAAAAAGTTTCACAAGTATAAGACAACAATAAAAAGTCTTTATTCCTCATGCCTGGCAGCTTGATCTCTCTCATAATGAAGCACACAGAGTTTCTACGGCAGAACTCCAAGTTCCATCAAGGCAGATTGAACTTAATGACAATCCATAACAGCACAAACATTCAAATTTTGATAATATGTACTAACACCAGTCATGCATGGAAAATCCTGTCATGTAGCTCTGGCACCTGCTTTATTCTAAATAAAAAAGGGAAAAGTTGGGGGGAAGATTACATATGACTGGCATGAGTGACATTTTATTTAGATTTGAAAGTGTTAAAATATTTTTGCTATTTTCATTTCTGCTTGCACTGTTTGTCTCTTCTACCATCATGTAGGAAGAGAGAACCTGTCAAAAATACTTTCATCATTTCATGATCTCAGGACAACATATAGAAGAAAAGACTCAGTATCATGCAGTACAAATTAATTCTCTGCAAAGAATTCCTTTCACGTTTGTAAGGGACCAAGATTCAGCAGAGTTTTCAGGAAACGAAAGAGCCAGATTTTTATTGACAGAATACAGAGTCTTCTAGTCCAAACCCCTGCCCAAGCAGGAGACCTATACCATTCCAGAGAAATGCTGTCCAATGTCTTCTTAAAACCTCCAGTGACGCACAACTTAAGGAAGCCAATCCACTGATTAGTTGTTCTGTCAGGAAATTTCTCCTTAGTTCTAGGTTGGATCTTTCTTTCATAAGTTTCCATTGGTTACTTTTTGTCTTGCTCAGGTGCTTTGGAGAATAGGTTGTTCCCCTCTTCTCTGTGACAGCCAATCAAATATTGGAGAACTGCTATCATGTTATCCCTAATTCTTCTTTTTGTTAGAGTAGAAATACCCAGTTACTGCAATCACGTCATATATTTTAGCCTCCAGAACCACAATCATCTTTGTTGCTCTTCTCTGCACTCTTTCTAAATTTTTTGGAATTGATTCCCCACTACTATTCCTACTTTCCTCAAGAGTAACAAAGGGGAATGGGGTGAAAGAGGAGCTTGTGACTGGAGTCCCACTTGGTAGGTCTTTGGATCAAATGCCAAGCAGTTAAATTTGCTTCAATCTGTTAAAAAGCATTTTTGTGTGCCATATATTGTGTACTTTTAACTACCTTCTCAGCTCTAATTTAGTTGCATCTAGACTAGTCATCCCAGAAACAGGAGCAGCCTCTATTTCAAAAGCAAACATTCTCGGATAGGGAATGATATGTTATATGCTGGAGAGCAGCTAATTAGAAAACACTGTTTTAGAATATATAATATGACCATGTATACTTGAAAACAAGTTTTGGGCCAAGTGCTAATCTGTAGCACTTTCATTGCCTTTCACTGAATTAATCTTTTTAAGGTTTCTGTATATGCCTGAAAATAAAATGCCACTGCTTTAGCAGTCACATTAATTTTAATGAATGGATTCCATAGAGTAGAGGGGTTTTTTTCAAACTTGCAAGGAAAAAGAAACCAAGGGGTCATTATCAGGAGACTTTTCAGGCACAGTTCACTTCTCCTATCAGACAGAAAATTAGAGACCAGACAATACAAGTGCTTGAGATTCACATCAAAAGAAGTAGTCTTTCAGGCCTACTTGGCCAGATAATTTTGAACTTTAAAAGCATCAATATTTTGAACTGGGTCAAGAGCCAAAAAGAAAGTCAGTCAGGAAAAGGGACAAAATTAGAATTTTTTTGCATAAATCTATACAAGAAATGATATCAAAAGATTTTTGCTGCTGTATTTTGAAATATCAGAAATTTCCAAAAGTGTCTGGCTCTTGAAGATAGAACATATACAATATGTTATAGGAACCCATTCTTATTGTCAGCAAATAATTAGAAGTATATAAAATATGATGAAATTGAAATGTTCCAGATCTAAAACATCGTATTTCAAGATTGAATGATTTGTAATAGGATTGGAATAGCACATTTTAACTTTAAATGGGACATTTGAGGTTATATTTTACCATTTTTTCTCTATCATTTTTCTTTCAGGGGTTCAAATATTTTACCCTCAAAATGTTTTGCACATCTTTCCCTTCCATACACAAGTCAGAGACATTGACATAGACAAATTCAGCTGGCATTTATTTTACTAATTTCTCATATGGCCTCATTTTACCCTAAGATGGAAACAGTGACCTTCAATTGTTGCAAGAGTAAATATAGGTCTTAAGTGTTTATTGGTATGCTACTTTGCTACTGTAATATTTGTCTGATTTCAGGTTAAAGACGTATCATTGAGAAACAGCACATAGTTATAGATTTGCAATGGCACTGAACTCTGGAACTGGAACCAATTCAATAGTTCAGTACCACTGCAAATCCATATTAGTCAAAAAATAATTCTCTTACCTTCAGGCTTTTACAATAAGAACTTAAATACACTTTAAACTATGGATCTGGCTAACAATAGACTTGATCAGGAAGCAGCTATTTAAATCTAAATTTATTAAGCAGCCTTGGCCAAAGTGCTACAAAGATTCATAAGCAGTGCATATTGCTCAACCATCTACGTTTGCAGATCTTAAAGTCACTAGCTACCTCAACCACAGAAGAATGTAGGAAATGCCAAAGGCAAGGGAACAAAACTAGTCCTGTCTCATAAGAGCAAATAGGCTACGGCTCATCTTTTCTCCTCCCAGCTGAGCCATACAATTCTGCTTACCTTACTGGTTATGTGCTCTATTCCTGGAATAGAATAATGAACTGCAAAGGGACACCTAATTGTGAGACAGGCAGCAAATAAATTTAATAAATGAATAGATTTTATTTATTTATAGCTTTAGCTGTAAGAGGAAACTCAAAGCAAATACAGACATAAGAGTTAACTATGGCTTCTGTTATCCACGGTTTGCTGACCAATCTCAGAAGTCTGATTTCTGAGAAGTCTGCATAAAACCCCTTTTTGATGACAACGACTAGGTTGTAGTAGCCAAGATATGCTGATCTGAAAAGTCAAAATAAATTCATAGTTACACAGTACTATTTGACAAATATGAATTCTGTAATTTGCAGAACTATAATTATATTTGTCAAGCAACCAAGAAGATAACCAGGCAGAAAGATACCTGATTTTGTCAATTGAAATGTTTTGTTTTTATACACAAGCAAAAATAAATGTTATCCATCCAGTCATAAAGACTGAATATGAATCATTACGCAAGCAATTCCTTGCAGAGAATTATGTTGTATATCTTCCATAATTTTATTCTCTATTTCTTTGGGGAAGGTTAGATCCTATAATTAACCTTTTGTATAAATGAAACCCTATTTATCTGAAATTAAAAACAGTGATTTAACAAACATTTAATATCTGTCAATGTCTCATAAGTGGAATCACCTAGCTGGTCTTGGTAGATCTAAAAAGGTAAGCAGAATTGCTTCTTCTTAATAAATTGATAGTGGACCTCCTAAATAATCTAGGTTTATGACTAACTGAGAAAACTGAAAGATATTCAAAAATAAACTAAGACAAACAATTTCTAACCACTCCATCAAAAGTTGAGTTGAAAACAATTGTATTTTTATCTATCCAAGCTTCAGGGCCAAATATTTTCTACATCATTTATTGAGAAGGCTGCCCCAATCCTGTTTTAATTAGTCACTTTATTTGAATTTTTCTACCTACCACTTACTCTATGTTCAGTCCAGACTATTACTGATTAATTGCCTAGAACATAATTCTTGCTTCCTCACAGAAGAGGCACATTAATTAACAGTACATTCAACGTGTTCTAGTTTCCCATTATAAAAAAGTGGCACAGCAGAAATGATAAGACATAAATTATTTCCTTTTATCAACCTTCTCCTTACTCTCAACCTATTCATTCTTTGTTATACATTTGTTTTGCAATTTGATTCTCATTCTCTCTATGCAACCAAATCACCTCACTCATTTTGTATTCAATTCACATTTATTCAGTACAGAACAATATTTCTTCTTTTACCAGACAGTTCATATGCCAATATTCTATGCAAGCACTTGTTCTAGCTTTTTACCCTTTACATATAATCGACAAATGTTCACTCCATTTTCCCTGTCAAACATACCGTATTTTTCGCTCCATAAGACACACCTGACCATAAGACGCACCTAGGTTTAGAGAAGGAAAACAAGAAAAAAAATATTCTGAACCGGAGCCTGAGAGGACTACAGATAGGTGTCCTCTCTTGTGCCAGCTCTGCCTATTGACTCCTGCACTGTGGAAAAGAGACAGAACACACGGGCAATGACAAAGACTGAAGAGGTTCAGCACTGTAAAAGGACCCCACCGCCACGGCCCAGCTGCTATTCACCAAAGGACCAGCAATATTCGCTCCATAAGACGCACAGACATTTCCACCAACTTTTTTTGTTTGGGGGGGGGGGGAGAACGTGCGGCTTATGGAGCGAAAAATAAAGTAATTATTTTGGTCTTTGATAGATTTTCAGATTTGCATTTCTTGCTGCAACAGACAAACAACCGAACATTTGCTGCAAATTGCTCAAATTCTCATGATGGCATCTTAAGTACACAAGTACCAAAATATTGTGAATAATCATTCACAATCAATTTACCTCTACCATTACCATTAAGATCCCATATATTTTTATCCACAAATTGATTAAACAAAGTAATGGACAGCATGCAATCTTTTAAAACTCTGTTCAATCCTGAATCATTCATTAAGCATTCCATTTATTCTAATACAATACACATTTAATCATACACACTTACAGCATTGAGAAACCAAAGAAGTTGGTTCCACAACTCCATATATGTGCAAAACATTCTATAATTCAAGCACTTCAACGTACTTTTTATAAATCGATCATCATCCAATAAATTGTTTCTCATATTCACATAGTTCTCAATGACCTTTTGAAGAGCAAAAATGTGATCTGCACAGTTAATATTGTAAACTGAAGTGGACAAAATGTTTACAATCTGACACTGGCAACTTCAATGTACTGCTGGCAGCTCTGTATTATTACCATTCCCCCAACATGCAATGTCTCCTAAACTCAATGAGTATTTCTCTATGCCTGGACAGCTCCTTTGTGACTTCAGGAAAAGGCACAGCTCTTTTAGAAGTTGCTGACAAGTAGAATTAGGGTGCCCACACGGGGTCTGAAGCATCCTTGCCTAGTTTGCATCCAAACATTACACATACTTTATCAAACCTATTTTTCATTCATTTCATTCATTAGTTTGATCTCTTTACTTTCTAAGTCACAATTTTCTATATTATTGATTATACAAATTAGCAGATGAACACAAAATACTGATTTCTGTTGCCCATTATGGCTTTGGTTAAAAAAAAAAGATTTCATCTCACAATTTTAAGCAAGACAGAGAAACTCTATATTTATCAGTGTTAATTAACCTGTACCACATTTAGCATTTTGTTCTTACTGTAGTGAAAATACTAGTAATTTCTAGCACATTTGACTGTATGTCACAAGCTTGACTTAGACCTTGACTTTTACTCCAAGATATTCACACTATTTTAAGCTAAGATTACTACTGCAGAGTCTATCTTACAAGCCATTATATTGTTGCCATGTTTACACTATACTGACATACTCTCTGGATGCATTGAGGAAATTAAAAGACTTTCACAGCTTCAATAATAGTGTATTTTCTGTGTACAATACTCTGATGCTACAAATTCTAGGAAGGAAGCAACTGCTGAGCATGAAGTCTGCAAAGACAGAAGGACAACACTGAGATTCAATGGTTTAGCATATTAAATCATTTGAATCTCCTACAACAAAGATGTGAAATACAGCAACTGAAGATTATCTTTGAAGATGGCAACACATCAATGCTTGGCCTGCAAACCAAAGCTTGGGCCTTGTTAGTGTTTGAATGGAAGACCTCTAGGGAATATTAGGCCTGCATGGTAGACTGGGAAATTGGTGGGAGGGGGAGAGAACGTCCTGTAAAAATGCAGTGACAAACCGCTGAGGGAAATTGTACGTTAGAATTTTAGACTGTAGTTACATAAAAATTAGCAATGACTTACCTCAGGTTCACAAGATGAGCCTCGTAAGGTTTCTAGTAATTTATTTATTAAAAGCATGGAGATGGTGGGGGTGTTCTACTGAAAACCATTAGCTCTTCTGAAAATAAGTTCATACATGTAACTAAACATATAAAATATATCAACAAAAAGATTTGGGGTTTGTTTTCTACTGCCACTGTTTTCCAGAATGACTCAGGTGCACAGCCAGATCTCCTATTAACAGTTCTATAACAAAACCTCCTGGGAAAAGATGTTTCTCAATTCCAAGAACTAATTTGTGCTGAGAAGCCTCCTGGCTACTCCAAGAGAAAAACATTTTACACATTTCCTGGACCTGGAATTTTTTAAAATGTAACTGTAATTTCTTGTGTGTTTTACTTAGATAAAACTAGTGACTATTTGTGTATTTTACTGTCAAAATAGCAAAAAGCTAATTGCCAATGGAATAGTTGAGAATCAAAGGAGCTCTGAGACAGGAATAAATTAATCAACTATCATCCTGGTTAACTCTAAAAGATCAGTATACCAAATCACTTCGTTATGTAAAGTGGTGGCTATCAGTAGAAACAAATAAGAACAAAATGCCTAAGGTATTACCTATTCTTACAGAAGATTCTGTAAGATTAAAAATAACTAGAAGATTCTGGAGATTAAAAATAACTAGAAAGTTCTGCCTGTCTCCAATGTTCAGTTTCTTCTCCTACTTTATTCTTACCTGTTTAAGGTTCAATTAGCTCCAATTCTCTCAGCTTTCAGGTGTAATATGACACTTTCAAGGCTTTTTAAGGCTTTAGTTACTTGTTCTCCTATATGTCCGCCTAATTCTTCTAATGTTTCTAAATTGATTTTACTTTAACTTGCATTTCATTCTTTGCTTTAATATTTTTCTTAGTTTCCTCGTGCACTATTTACTATATATGCAAGAGAAAACAACAGCAAAGGACTAAGTGGCAGTGCTACCCAAAATGCAGCGTAACTGGTGCATATTATCCAGTCTACTATCATGAATTCATTAATGTATAACTAAAACAAAATTTTATTTAGTTGCTTTTTCAAACCTGTGGCCTTTAGTAGTCTGTTTAATCCTGTGTAATATCTTCTGTGGCATGCCGCAGGCTCCAGTTCACTCTCCAATTTAACATCTACATGAAGCTGCTAGGTGGGATCATCCATCTCCACAAGTTGAGGTATCATCAATATGCAGATGATACTGTACTTTATATCTCCACCCCAGGTGCCCAAGAGATGCTATTGCTCCCTCTCACGGTTTCTGGAGGCTGTGGGGGTCTGGATGGGAAACAACAGGCTTTGACTGAACACTGGCAAGCCTGAGTGGCTTTTCATGCATGGAGCTTTAGCAGAACTAAAGACTGTGACATCTTTTGTTCTGGATGGGTGGCACAACCCCAGACAGATTCAGTCCACAACTTGTGGGTTCTCTTGGAGTTGCGACTCCTGTTCAAAGAGCAGATAGCAGTCGCAGCCAACTTCTGGTTGTGTACTAGTTGCAGCCATTTCTGCATCAGGAGTCGCTGTGATCAGTCATTCATGCCCTGGTCATCTAATGCTTGGACTAATGCAATGTGCTCTACAGGGGGCTACCCTTGAAAAGCATTTGGAAGCTTCAACTGATGCAGAGTACCGCGGCGCAGGATAGTCTCTGGGAACTCTAGAATGGCCAATGTTACACTGCTGTGCCGCAAGCTGCTTACTACCTATAAAGCCATGCATGGCATGGGTCCATGTTACTTGAGGAACTGACTCACCCCTACGGGACAGACCCACTCCATCCAGGCTTGCAGAGGAAGCATGCTACGGATCCAGTCAGTCAAGGAATTCTGGCTGGTGAGGTCCAGGAGAAGAATCTTCTTTGCCGAGGCCCTGGCCCTTTGGAACATCTTTCCCCTGAGGTGAGATTGGCTCCCACCCTCCACAAGAACTGTAGACTTGGCTCTGCCAGTTGGCTTGGGGCCCCAGTGGGGGAGTAACACACTGGAAATGGTTGATCAACAAATAGCAGTTCCCACTCCCCACTTTAAATTCTATTCCTTTCCTCCCCATCTTTTAGTTATAATCTGTATTTTCATTGTGATTTTATACATTTCTGGGTGCGAGATTGGCGGCAAACAAATCAAATCAAATCATAATAAGGATTTCCTCAATGTTTATATTCCTTCCCTTCGACACTGCCACCCCCACTATCTCAGCGGATGAAACAAAATAAACTATAACAACTAAGTTAGTGTAAGGACAACTTAAAGCCAATGTCAATGTTCCAAGTAATGAACCCATTGAAAGCAGAACTCTGAGGCAGATAGATGTGGCTGAGGCCATCTGTACGGCTTCAGGATTGCCAACCAGTTTGAGATGTTTAGTGTGTCTTCTCTCAAATTGGAAATGAAGCTCTAACTGGCAGCAATGTAGCTGCAGTTCGGGACAGAAGAAGGTAAAAACTCAATAAATTTCTCCACTATCAGTTAAATTAGTTCCTAAAGTACTAAAGGACTAGAGGAAATTATCACAAAACTTCTAAATGCAATGCTTGAAAACTCATGGAAAATTGGTGAACAGCAAATGTTTTTATCTTTAAAATAAGAGAAGGGAGGTCCAGAAAAATTACAAACTTGTCACTTTGATATCTATACTGGGCAAGGTACTTGAGCAGATTATAAAGCAACATATGCATACACACTTGGAAAAGAATACAAAAAGAAAAAGTACAATGGATTAGTCAAGTTAACCTTATCTTCTTTTTTGACAGTACAACAGGTTTAATAGATCACAGAACGCTGTGGATAGTGTACCTTGAACTCAGCAAAGCATTCAAGAAAGTCTCTTAATAGCCACATTAACAAAATGCTAAAACATGGCCTCTATTGTATGATGCAAATAGATTCATAATTGGCTAAATAACCACATCCAGAGAATATTCATAATGGCTTTCAAACAGCGTGAACAATAGTATGCAGTGGAATGCCACAGCATTTTGTCTATTCTTTGTATTATTCAACATTTCTATTAGTGACCTGATAAAAAAATGACAAACTGGAAAAGAATTTGATATTTGAGTAGGCCACAAGATGAACATGAATCAACAATGTAATCAGCTATGAATATAGAAATTATATCTTGAATTGCATTCACAGGAGGCTAAAGTCCAGATTACAGGAAGTGTAGAACACCTGCTCTGACCAAACTACATTGGAAATACTGGCTTCTGGGTATCTGTTCAAAAAGAACAGTGACAAATTGGAGTGAGTTCAAAGGGGGCTACCAAGATGTGAGCGGTCTGGGATCAAGCTTTGTGAATAAACATGTATCTATTTTGCTCACAAGAAACAACAGTGGAGAGATAGGATAGCAGTCGTCAAATATTTAAAGGGTTATCAAAGATGTGCATATTTTTTACCACCTCAGAGAACAGGACTAGAACCAATGGATTAAAACTACACTGAGAAAGCTTCAAGGTTAGGGTTAGTCAGCAGGAATTTCCTGACTGTACAAGCTGTCAGTTAGTGAACTGGATTGCTACATAAAGTGGTGAATGGTCATTTGCTGGAAGTCTGCAAACACAAGCAGGATAGTCATATATCTGTCAGAGAAGTTGTAGAGAATGCAGCACTGAAAAGAGGGTGAATTGCAAAGGTAGCACACTATCCGGTGCAAAAGATTGCTAAACACGCCTGTGCACAAATAATGGTTAGCATAGATTGATAACGGTTAACAGAATTCAAGGAAGGTTGGATTTAGCTCACTTGCGGCTATGTAGGGAATTTAGACTGATTGCTCTTTTAACTCTACCCCAGGTTCTGCTGCTCCTTCTCCTATACACACCCTGCTTAAAATCTTATATCAAAAATCAGTTCAAATCATCTAAAAGACATCATCACATGGGTATGCACAAAATAAACAAATGCTTTGTTCCAAACTCAGAGCAAAACCACCCTATTCAGAATGTTCCATTAGAACATTTTATATTTCATGTATTAAGTATTTAGAAAGAATGAAACTCAAAATATTTTGATTGTTCTGCCAAGGGAACAATGGAAATTTGAGATAAGGTACTTACCCCATAGTTTTGTAAGGGCTATCAAATTAGGTAGTCTTATAGCCCATGCTACTGCTTACTATCCAACCGATATAAAACTGCCATGGTAATGATTTTAAAAAAACACCAAGAATTTTCATAGCATACAAAGAAAGCAATATGTATGCTCACTTTTTGTGGCTTTTGCCTACATTCAAGCTGGTAAGGGTGGGGGTGGCGTGGGGGTGCACACAGCCTATTTTAGCCGCCAGAGGCAATGCAGGCAGGTCCCTTGGTTCGGCCAGTGGGCCTTCAGTTTGACACCCCTAGTCTAGAAGAATCAAGCATCAAGCACTGACCACAGGAAATATTTTGTAACATTTTGTATTATGTCACACATGTTTTATAAAATTTGTTAAATTACAATTCCATTTGAGTCATGTGATCCAGGATTTATATGCATTCTGGAGCCTCAAATTCTATCCCATTTGAGATTTCTTGGTTCAAAAGTTGTTGCCCTACAATACAACATTTCACCCAATTTAAGAGTATATAGATGTTATTATCTTAAACTTCTAGTCTCCAACTATGGTAACATTCAAATTAATTACAGATCTTCTATGTCATTTATATAGACTCATATGTACCTTATCAGTAGATTTTAACAATATGAGGATTTTATTTCAAAGCTCCTTTGAGTTCCTGAGCAAAAGGTAAAATTTCAATCTAAGAAGCAAATTAAAATAGTCATTGCTTCTTATAACAATAGGCTGTAAAGTATTTTTACTGAAGTCTAAACTTGTAGGATATTTAAAATATTTTCATTTAGGAACATGCTTCACCACTCCTAAAAATCACTGATATGTTTGTTTTTACAGAAAAACAGGATATATGTGCAACCACCTTATTTATATGCGTTTATAACAAAATGGCATTATACAGACAGCATATAAACTACCAATAAAGCTAAGGCTAACTTCTGAATACTCAGTATGAGCAAGCCTATATTCAATTGTGATTTAAAAGAAGCATTAATATTTAGAATCTGGGAAAGAAAAAAGATCTGCTTGAAGTTTCCGTGTTACAAAAAAACTGCATTTTATTTTTTATATCAAAGATTAAAGAGCCCCCATATCCTCTACTGTGTGTATGTGCGCGTGTGTGCGCGTGTGTGCGTAAGATTTAGATGTTTCAGCAGAAACAAAGAGCTAGGACTTTTATGACAATTTGCACAAAATTTTAAATATGTAACTATTAATTTTTTAGCTGTGTTGTATGCACCTCAGAGCTTGTTGTTTGCGAGATGGGTGGCTATATAACTTGGTTGAATGAATAAATAAATAAACAACTTATATGCACAGATTGACATTGGAGGAAGTTAATGTTTCCCTATCTTTTCATTACTGCTGTGGTCATGGATATTGTTTATTGATAATACAAAGCTGTTAAAATATTGTTTCATTATTAACTGAGTAACAGAATAAGTAATGAATCCAAATAGCTTGCAGACAAGCACAAAAAGCTTTCCTGGTCAAAATTACTCCACCTAGATTAGTCCCATCTACACTGATAGTAGCTATTCAAGACTAGAACTCTTTGTTAAGACAGCCAATGGAAGGCAGAATCTGGGATTTTCCCTACCCAATGCAAATCTTCTGCCAATGAGTTACAGTTCTTTCCTTGACTGTATATGTAACCTCTCTGATTAAGAGTTATTTACTAAAATGAGGTTTATGTGACATTTCATGTTATCAACAAGACTGGAAACACAAAAGTGTTTTTTACAGAATTAATTACGAATCGCTGCCAAGAATGACTTGATGATGAGATGGATGGCATATAGATTTAATAAATAAATTAAATAAAATGAGATGCATACATGCCAAAAGGATTAAGTTTTAAAACAAAATTTGCATCAACTGCACAAATAAGAGGTATAAAATGATTTTTTTAAAATCAGGAATCAAATTGATTCACAATCATTTCAGATGGGGAACAAAATCTTCACTTGCTTGGTTCATTATGAAATAACTAGAATTTCAGAAGGCATGTCACCTAAATTTTTAACATTCTGATATAGTCACAAAACATCACTTCTTTAACTATACTGCAAATTTATAATGACCCATATAAAAACATTCAGATGTAGTCTTAATGTCATGAAAGTAATGGGCTGCCCTGCCAGATCATTCTGATAATGTGATCGATCACCCTGATACAATAGAAAATGGGGGAGGGGGGAAAGGGTGTTGAAAAACTTTGGTATTAATGTCTCTCCAGCAACTACTTCAACTAAGCTAGCCTTTGGTTTACTGGAAAACAATGAGAAATATGCGTGTATCTGACACAAGATCAGCCATTTGAACATATGCTAAGAGATCTTTTCTAGTCTTGAAAGCAAATGTGACTTTTCTACCACAAAGATTGGTCTTCATCCAGTGAGCCACAGTTATCCATTTCTCCAGAGAAGATGGAATATTTGGCAAGCAACAGCTGTTTTCCCATCCCAACTGTCAGATCACAGAAATAGAGGCGGGTTTTTAATCATTTACATTTCAAAAACTCGTTTTAGTACAAAGATTTGAGGGCGGCGCCAGGAGATGAGGAGGGGGGGAGGGAAAGAGTTCCTTGTATCTTACTGCGCTCTTCCCAACCATCCAGAATGGCTGGACTACAACTCCCATCACCTGCATCTAAACATGGAGGCTAAGGTCGGTGGGAATTGAAACCCAACAGCTTCAGAGGCCACTGCCTGGAGGAGA
>JANHFL010002059.1:304435-328541 GCA_032468155.1 Oxyrhabdium leporinum | reverse complement strand
TTCCATTATATACTGCAGGATAATCTGTATTTTGGGATGGGGGGGGGGCATCTAAAACTCATCTAATTTACTAGCAGGAGTGTATGTCTTATTTTCTCCCATCCATGTGAACAGTTGCTATTTCATCTCAGTGACAATGCTACTATGGGATGCCTACTCAATCACCCCATTCCATGATACCAATAACAGTCCACTTAAGGGGAGGGTGCAGTGGTCTCTGAACATAGAGTACACTGACCCATAATAGCCTCTCTAAGAGTCAGTCTGCATACTCTTTTCTATATACAACTTAGGTGTCATAAAGACAACATTTGGCTGGTAAATGATAAAAAAGGAGAGAATTCTCTTCAGCCTTAATTGCAACATGAAGCTGAATCCTTGCTCTTCTCAAGGTTCCTGACTAATTTCTGCCAACTGAACATGATCCTGCTGTCATCTATTGCAGGAGACAGCTTGTTCCTGATTTGGCTCCTGGGAAAGAATAATCTTAAAACAAGTATTAGCCTGTTTCTAAAGAGAGCTATCAATCTATTCTAATGGACGTTCTGTAGGATTTCCCTGACACTATTGAATCTTCCTGTGTCCTAGTTTTCTGCAGGATTCTTACCTTTTTGAGCTTCTTGGTTTTGATTTCTACTTCCTGCTGTAAAGAAGTGAATGTCTCCCGGAGCTCCATGGTTTCCTCATCCCGCAAAAGCACTTCCTGTTGCATTTCCCGCTCACGTCGCTTCTGTGTTATAGAATGAAGCCACACATCGCTCGGTGTCAGAATACAGTCCTGCTACCTCCCACCAGACCAGAGCATTATCAGACACAGTAGCCCCTTGCTCCATAGACAAGCATTACAGTCCAGACTCCATGAGATCTGCTTGGAAGGTTGCTTGTATTTTGAAAAAGGCTAAGGGTCATATCCATTTCATACTGGTTTGGGAAACAGTGAGAAGTTGAGGGGTCTGCTGCTCATCCAAATTCCAACTGGTCCTTACCTGCTCTGCAATTTCCTGCCTCTTCAGCTCAAGCATCTTTTGCTGCTCATTTGTGTGGTCCATGATGTTCCTTCCACCAATCAGCAATTTGCTCTCCATTGCCTGAAGACAAAAAGGGGAAAGTAACTTTAGTTTATGGCAAAGGATTCCATCCTTTAACCAGTACAGTGCTTACATGTACAGTTGAGCAGCCCTAACATGTCTGAAAAATTGTTCTATTTGAGAATGTTTATTCCCCCTCTCCAGTGATTTAATTCATTTGAAAGGATTAAATATGTAATCAATGCTATAACTAATATTTAACAGACACGCTGTAAAGGTCAAACTGTTACTGCAAATACTGGCAGTTTAATTCTTGGATCACACAGATTCTATCCTGCTTCAACCTCCTGGTTAGCACAGTAATAGCGCATTGGTGTGTCCTGCTTCAATCCTTCCTGCCAAATCTTGAGGTAGTAATTGGAGAAATGAAGCTGTATACAGAACGTGGAACAAATCAATTACTGTACTTAAATAATTCAGAAACCCATATTTTTTCTGGTGGCACACAAATAGCCAATTAACAAAGGCTGGGTTCTCATGATTTGCTTAACCAAATCATTTAATAATCTAACAGCTGCATTTGCACACTAAGCTGACTTTAAAAATAAATAAATTGTAGTTTAGCAGAACGTGCATACACAGCATGGTTAGTTTGTGGTTCAGTGTATTTATAAAATCAGAACATTGGATGAATTCATACAGAGGTTGGGCATTTTTTTCCAAATCAGGCTTTAACTATGTGGTTCTATGTTTGTGCAAGTCCAGAAGCTGGATTAATTCAGTAACCAGATGAAGCAGCTAACTTGGCATTTGATAGCAGAGGTTTCCAACACCTGAGCCAAAAAAATGTATGAGAAAAAGCTCCTGGTTCAGTTTGACTATACAAAATTGGTAAACTGCAGGTCCAAATCCCCAACAGAAAAACAATTCAAAAGAGAAAGCAATTAAAAAGCCAGCTGATAGGTTGCCTTTCACACCATCAATCTCTGGGCCTCAGGTGACTTCTTCTAGAGCTGTATGTTCGCTCTCTTCAAAGGGAGCTTTGAAGAAGAAAAATGGCATGAAGGGAGAGGATTAGCCATCCATTTTGTCGCAATATGGTCCCAATCCTGCCTGATTTTGAGGCAGTTATTAAAAAGTGAAATGATGGAAGTTAAATGCTACATATTTACTCTTTCCCAATGTGACTATTACTGCATAGGAATCTAAATGTCTGGAATAAAAAGACAAATGGCCTTACCATGAGCAAAAGTGACATAGCTATCTTACAGGCAAGAGATTTTGGATGACATCACAGATTGGAAACCAGATGGATCTGGTCCTTGTGGTTGTGATATAACACACAGAGCAGCCTTAGTGAAATGGAAGCCAGCTGCTTAAAAATATAAGTAATGGGACTGATCTGAAAATTCACTTTTTAGAACATTCTTCTGCCTTTTCTATACCATCCCGATGATTAAACCTGGTTGAATTTTCCCCATTTTTAGATTATGTGGATACATTCAATTTCTCTCAAAACTGTCGATGTTGGAAAAATAACCCTGAAATAGTCTCATAAAGCCAGTCATGGATCACTATAGTTAAGCTGTTTGGATTTAGGATAAAGGCCTCTCAAATTCCAAGTAAAATACAAGTTCAAGATTATTTATCTTCCTCTCTATAAGAAATGGAAGTAGTCATATTGAAAAATCTGTTGGCATTGGAAATTCAAAAATGACTTGAACTCTGGAAAGGAAATAAAAAACAATAGCCGTACTTAACCCTTGATATAATAACTCCTGACTAGAAGGTTTATAAAAAGAAATTTAGAAAAGGTAAACCTAGTTTATGTGTTTCCTATCTAAATAAGTAGCATTAATAACATCACAAGCTATTGAAGGAGATTCTGAATTTGCATCTCTCTGAAATACTGGAGTTTCCTGTCAATCGGGATAGAATGGAGGGGATTTTTCTGGAGGTACTTTCAACTGGCAACCATTAAGAATTTGTGGATTTCCCATCTCCAAGAGTGAGAAAGTAAGAATTTCATGGTCTACTTTTTAAATATCAATTTCAATTAATCCTGTTCTGCTCACCTAATTTTAGTGCTTTGAAAAAGAGCTAAGATGGAGAATTCTCCCACTTATCCTGTGGGAATGCTCAAACTGCCTGTGATAGCCTGATACTTAAGGTGTCTGAAGTAAGCTCTCCGCTCTTTGTTCCCAGGCTGTGGTGCTGACATATCCCAGATGGTGCTGGGTTATAGCCAGGACTATTTCCTTCCACACAGCTGCTGGCCAACACATGGCAGCTGCCCTCACTACTTGCAAGCCCTCCTTCCTGTGTGCCTCGCACTGAGCAGTTCCTTACCACAGAAACACTGGAATCTTTTACTTGAAAGGAAGGCAACCAACAATTTGGTTGGGGTTTTCAGTTTTGCAGACTCAAAAGTTCTTATCTCCTAAAGTTCTTCTATCATAAAAACTGGCCCTATTTTGCACCAAAGAATTGCAGTTACCAAAGCTTTTGCTATTCTACAAATCATGTAAGTACACATTAAAATATACAGGCAGTCTTCACTTAACAATGGTAATTGGGACCAGAATTTCCACTGCTAAGTCATGTGACTGCAACACTCAGCAATGGAAATTCCAGTACTTCTAGTTATCATCATTAAGTGAATCTCCATGGCTTGCTGTGAGGATATTATGAGTCGTCATTTGCGACCAGCTGACAGCTTCCCCATTGACGTTGCTTGTAGAAAGCCAGCAACGAAGATTGCAAATGGTGATCACATGACCATGGGATTCTGTGATATTATAACTGCATGCTGGCTGATGAACACCCAAATTATGTTTACATGACTGTGGGGATACGGTGATGGCTGCAACTGTAAGTGTCCTTCAGTGCTATTGTAACTTTGAATGGTCACTGAACAAATGGTTGTTTAACTCAGGACAGACCCATAAACTTTATACAAGGCTCTAGTTTGGCCAACACTGGATTTTAGGCTGAAGTGATGAGAGAGCTTGTCAATTTTTGATAATTTTGCAGGCAATGCTATAGCATTAGGGCAGATGACAGATAAATGGAGAACCGTCTGATGAAAACTATAAAGGCAACAGGACTTGCTTGTTTTCATGTTTTCCCCATCTACGAGAGAAACATTACTGATTCATAAATTAAACTTCAGGTTCCTAGTCAGGCATATTCATAGAGAAGGAAGGAGAGACGAAATTCATAGAGACAGAAATAGAGCAATGTGGGACACATGACTCTCATGTTTGTATTGTATGCAGAATAGGAGTCATCAGAGTCTCTGATTCAGTTCTTGTTAAACCCAACTGCGAAGGTAGACAAATACAGGTCATTCTCGACTTATGACCACAAATTGAACCCAACATTTCTGTTGCTCAGCAAGACAGTTGTTAAATGAATTTTGCCTCATTTTACAACATTTTTGCCACGTTAAGTGAATCACTGTGGTTGTTAAGTTAGTAACACCGTTTTTAAGTGAATGTAGTTTCCGCATTGACTTTGCTTGTCAGAAGGCCGCAAAAAGGTGATCACAAGACTCCGGGACACTGCAACCGTCATAAATACAAGTCAATTGCCAAGCGTCTGAATTTTGATCATGTGACCACGGGGATGCTGCAATGGTTGTGTGAAAAACGGTCATGCCACTTTTTTCAGTGCCTTTGTAACTTTGGTCACCAAACAAATGATTGAAAGTCGAAGACTGTAGTAGTCTCTTGGAACACCGTACAGCAGTCTTCGACCTATGTTCATAACTGGGACCAGAATTTTGATCGTTAAGTGATGTAGTTGTTGTCATGTGACCAGACTTAATTTTATGATCATTTTATGGAGGTTGTTAAGTAAATCATATAATTGTTAAAAGTGAACCACATCGTCATTAAATGAATCCAGCTTCCCTAATTGACTTCGCTTGTCAGAAGTAGGCTGGGAAAGTCACAAATTGTGATCATATGATTGCAAGATGCTGCAGCTGTCATAAATGCAAGACAGTTGCCAAGTGCCCAAATTATAATCACATGACCAGGGTGTGCATGCATACGTGTGCAATAGTTGTAGCTTCAAGGATAAGGTATAACTCGCTTTTTCCTAGGCCTAGACAACTTTGAACCATGATAAGAAAAGTTGCGTGATTTCAGAGCAGTTAATCTCCTCAAGCAGTCTACATAGGGTGTCATGGAATACAGGCCCAAGACCTATTTGGTTCATGGGCAAATCCCACTAGGATAATCTTTAGACATGCCCCTTTATTTCTCTGGGACTTGTATACAAGAAGCAAATTAGATTGCCTGCCTCCTCTCAAACTATCAGATATTCCTTTTAAAGTACCAAACATTTTGATTATTCTAAACGATTTGGTTTTCTGAAATCCCAGGATTTCATAAGAGGACAACCTGTAGCCTGGTCTAGAAAATATTCAGAACCTAGACTTGCTATGACTCAAATCTTGCAATGTACTGCAGGGAGCTGAATTCAAGCCAAGAGATTTGAAGGAAGAGAGGCAGGAAGCAGGGCCAGGGAGGAGGGCCTGTCCTTCCTCAGAAGCTGTCATCAGTGTTTAATGGGGAAGCTGAGTAAAAAGGAGAGGTATTGTTGCACTCTCCACTCTAACTCCTATATGCTTCAGAGAATCATAGAGCTGGAAGATATCTTAAGAGATCATGAAGTGATCTCTTGCTCAGAAATTGCCCTTGCTCAGTGTAAGTTCCACCATAGCACTGACAGTTAATTATCCAGTCCATTTGAAGACCTCTGTGGCAGGAGAGCTCTCCATGAAGCAAATCTTACAATGGCTGAGGGGCTTACTGTAGCCCGAACCTCTTTCCTTGTTATTTTTACCCACTAATACTGGTCCTGTGCTCTGGAATTGTGGAAAATAAGTCCACTCTCTCTTTTGTGTGCAACAACCCTTCTGCTATGATATTTTATTTATCACTTATGTGGGTTAAACACACCCAGATCATTTAACCATCCCTCTGAAGTCTTTATTTTCACGCTCCTTCATAGCCTTCCCCTGAACATGCTCTAATTTTTGAACTATGGTGACTAAAGCTGTACTCCAAATGGGTCTGAGCAGGGGATAATGTAATAGATCAATCAATTCCTCTGATGAAGTCTCCGCTCTCTGTGCTCCCACTAATGCATTCTAAGATAGCGTTTGCCTTTTTGGCAGCCACATCAGACAGTTGGCTGATATTTAACTTATGACTGACAAGGACTTCCAGATCCTTTCCATATGTAACTAGTGTCAAGCCAAATATCCTCCAGCCTATATTTGTGCTTTACATATTTCTAACCTGATGCAGAATGCTGTGTTTCTCCATCTTAAATTCCATCCTATTCATTTCAGTCTACTACCTGTCTAGAAGCTTGCCTGTATTTGTCGTCTCTTTGACTTTATTGTTTGCCACTCAGCGTTCTTTTGGAATGATGTAGAAATAAAAAAATAATCATGAATATTAAAATCTTTGTTCATGTTCCTTACTGAGTTTACACACACATTTCTAGCAAGGTAACTGAAACAAACTTCCCCATGGATAAACAACTAAGGAAGCCAGTCTCCATCTACAGGGTATATCATTTATTTATTAGGATAGTAAGCTGGTACATCAATTTATAAGGGAAACATATCTTTCCAAGGGGTACTTTGTAGTAGTATCATTCAAGAGTCATTGAAGATCTACTATTTACTGCTGATATGACACTCAGAGGTGCCAAATGTGTCTATTGATCCCCTACTTGCCACTCAGGTGGACAGGAACTCTAGGGTGCCATGAGAGAAGTCTGTGGACATGTTTGATGCTAACCAGACTCTTTGCACCTGACTTTTTAAACATTAAAAATGAACCCCAAAAGTTTTATTAGAAAATAAAAGTGGTACCCTTCTTCTATCCAGTGCTTTGTTTAGATATGTGTCCTTTTTGAGTACACAAGCAATAGCCACAAGGTGGCTTCTCCAACTTGAAGCCATTCATCCTGTATGAATTTCCTTGGAGTAACCTGGAAGTCCCAAACTTCCATGAATAAATGGGAGATGAGATCAGGAATTGATGTTTTTTATATGTAACAGTCCCTCTCCTGTGGAAAGAGCTTCAGCAATTATGAGTGCAAGCTGGTTGCCAAGTGTCCACATTGCAATGATGTGACTGGGGAGGCATCATGATGGCGAGAACTCTGAGAACCAGTTGTAGGTACCACTCATTCGGTGCCATTGCAATTTTAAATGGTTGCTGAATGAATGGTTGTTAACCAAGGACTATCTATGCATATATTTCTATTGTCATTTTTTAGCATTCTCTTACATGCATTTTTCTCATCCACTGCCTCTTTCACTTCATCATTCTATTCATACTTTCCTTCAGCATTAACTCACACATTCTATAACATCAAAATTTTCATTCTGCTGTAAGTAGCTTCTACATCACATTTTCTTATGTCCATTTTCTATTTGTTCTGTCGCAAGATTAGTCTACCTTCTTTTTTTTTTCACGCAGTGCTTGTGTTTTCTGTTCTTGCAACTGTTCTATTGAATTACACCTTTTACTTCTTTCCATCAAAGTCCATTATATTTTAGCTAGAATGAATCTCAAAGATGGACGAGAGATTAAAGAGCAGGTGCCGGACTTATAAATGGACTACCTGTCTCTAGCTTCCACGTCTCCCTAGTTGTGCTGTGGTGTCTATCACAAGCCATGAATGGGGCCAGCTCTAGGCAGGGGCTGAATAGACAGCGGCCTAGGGACACCTTAACCTGGGGGGCATTAAAACTGGAAGGCTTTCAAAAAAACAATAAAAAAGTGAAAAGCAATAATGATGCACTCTGTAAGCCAGCAGGCCTGCTTGAGGATTAAATATAATTAAGAAACAAATGAGTGCACTCTTTCAAATGCCCATAATGATTCTCATCTGTCAGAGTCCATTTCTCTTGAACTAAGTACAGCAGAATTTTAAAAAATGTTTTGTTAATATCTGTGACTAAGGGATCCAGTATCCCTCTCTTGTCTCTTTTATATAATACAGAGATCAGTAATGAAGAACAATAACAACAAAAAAGCCTTCCAACTCAGGCTTCTTAGAGCTGAACAACTCCAAGATTCCAGGATTGCAATGATGTGTGAACAAAAGTGATTGTGTTCATTGGAGATGTGAATATATTGCCTCCCCACCTAAATACGCAAATTATTAATGTCATCATGTGTTAGTTCAGCAGCAGTCATTCAGATGTCAGCAAGCCAGAGAGCTTCATCTCTGCAGCAGAAAGATAGTTTTCATTGTTAGGTGGCAATTTAACATTCAACTCACTGGATAGTTACAATTTCTATCCTATTGGATAATTTCAACGTCTATCTGTTATGATATCCACAACAGGCCATTTACCCTGCCTCTTCATGCATCATGTCCAAAACTAATATGATGGGGAAGTGAGGATCGTACGGTTGTCAAGCAAGATTGTATGACCATGAACAACTCACTGAACTCACTGTTTCTTCAAGTCATGAACTCCCAATTCAAAGACAAGACCATTTGTTGAAAGTTCAGCTCATCAAAGTAAGTGACAACTCATTTCCTTATGGTATGAGTTCGGAGGCCCTAAGAGCTGCTAACTCCCCGGAATATAGACCTTTTGTATAGCTCTAGTCTAGCCCATGGGGGCATTGCCCCACATATTAATTATATATTACATTATATGGGTTGTTACAAGTCACTAATAGCCATCTATAGACATATAAATATACACTCTCTCTCCCATCATGTATACTGGTATATTGTTCTTTCTGAGAATATTGTAAACTTCCCCTTCTCCCCAATAGCTTTGTATGTTCTCAATGAGCTGCTTAAAAAGCTTTGCTGTCTGCATCTTTTCATAGGCTGCCCTCTAATTTTACTACACAAAGCTCTTGAGAGATCCCATCAGTTGCAGCTACTAGATTAAAGGATGAAACTGGAAACTGATATGCTCACCTCACCATAAGCACATCTCAATCAATTCTACCCATACTCTTATGCACATCACTTTAATCAAAATGCCCTACATGTGCAATATAAATTCAAAGAGTATTCAACTGTCTATTTACTATAAGATAGGAATATAACATATTATTTATCCATAAAGATTTAACTACACCTATACATATAGTTCTGTAATACCCTTCACTTTCTTATTAAGATATAAGAACAGAAGAAGAACTTGCTAGATCAGCCCATGGATCACTTAGCTCACAAGTGACTTAGACTAGGTACAAATACTGACAAAACTAAAAAGTCATTATAATACTAAGAAGCAATAATTATTTACATGATATGAATATTATAAAAACTGAAAACAAGAAGAGAAGAGAAGCCAAAGTCAAGAAGGACAAAGATCTCAGGAAGAAATTAATAATTTCAGAGAGTTCTTAGAAGACATAAGAAGCAGGTTTATGCTGACATTTCTAAAGACACGGAAGACTTCACAAAGTGTGCAAACTATTGTGCTACATTCTTAATTTCACATGCCACAAAATAATGCTCAGGATCCTGCGTTGGAGATTAGAGCCCTACACAGAAGAGAAGATGCCAGATGTTCAAGTTAATTTTAGAAAAGGACGAGAAACAAGAGAAATTATTATAAATGCATGCTGAATAATTGAGAAAGCCAAATGCCCAAAAGAAAACAATGTGTGTTATACTGATCATAGAAAGGCTTTGATTATGGCAATCATGTCAAGCAGCAGAAAGTCCTTAGGAAAATGCATGTCCTAAAAGATCTCATTGTCCTCATGAGAAACTTATGCACAAAACAGGAAGCCACACACTGATCAGACCATGATGAAAAGATTGGCTTTAGATCAGTGAAGGAGTGAGACAAGGCTATACACTCTCTCCTAATTTATTCAACCTATTGTATACGCTGAAGATATATTGATAGAGGCAAGGACTGGAAGAACAGCGTGATTTTAAAATAAAAGGAAGAAACATCAATAACCTGTACTATGTTGACGGTACTACACTTCATAGTTAAAAATGCAAATGATCTGTAAGCACCAGTACTAAAAATTAACAAGCACAATAAAAATTGGGATTAAGGTGAAACATAAAAACGATCAAATTAATTGTAACAGGTAGAGCAACTATCCTTATAATTAATAATAACGATACTGAAATGGTTGATAGCTTCTACCTTTTAGGATCAACTATCAACAATAAAGGAATTGTTGATTCCTTTCAATCAATAAATACACTTCAACTAGGACATCATACGATAGCAGTGAAGGCCTTGAAAAAGGTATTCAGATGCCATGGTTGATTTATCTATGAAGACCAGAATTGTGCAGGCAATGGTTATCTTGTGACACTCCATGGAAGTGAAGGACTTTGAAAGAGTAGGATAAAAGAATATTGATGCTTTTAAACCTTGATGTTCGCGAAGACATCTGAAAGTACCATGGGTAGCCAAGAAAACAAACAAATGCATCATAACTAAAATCAATGCAGAGTATTATTTGACACACAAATGACCAAGTTCAAATCATATTTTGGACACATTCTGTGAAGACTTAGCGCTCTTGAGAAGGTTCTTTTGCTGGGAAAGGTTAAAAAAAAAGGAGGAGAAGGCGGCCAGCAGCAAGTAGGTATACTTGGTTACAGCAGCAACTGAGTATCTTTGGAAGACCTGAAGAATCAGGGTGGGGACAGAGCTGGAAAATGTCATCACTTAGAGCTGACACTAATTTGATGGCTCATAATCAATCAATTTAAAAAAACCACAAAGAAAAAAAATCCATCTTGTTCATTTATAGGAGAAACAGCCCAGGTTAATCCTGAATGTTTTTAAAGTGAAAAGAACTATGTATTTATGAATAAGCTGGATAATGTTTGCAACTATAATTGAGAGGAGGGGTACACAGAATTTTAAGATTTATTCTGAAACGTTTAGAATTTTAATTATTAAATCTTTATCTAAATTACACTTTATTTTATTAATAATGCCTTTCATCCCCCTCTGGATAATATGTCACCTGGGAGGGATGTTCAGGGGCTTTCTGGACGGACACAAACATTCCAGACGCATAGCTACCTCTCAAAACACAAGGGACCCACCCACCCTTTGTTGCTTTCACAAATCCTTGGATGACTTGCACCATCCCTTGATTTTGCAGAATGAAATGTGGCATGTGCCTGCTGCTCCTGACTGAATGATAAAAATGCAAGGAAGTGATGAACCATCCTAGATCCAGACAGATGATTTCATAAACTCTCAGCCTTCTCATCACTGAAGAACATTATTAAACAAGCTTATCAAATAAGCTTGTCATAATTTGGATGATGGCCATCCAAGTGATGTAAACAATAAGTGAAATAAAACAGAAAGAGGCACACACATCCATGGATAAGCTCATAAATCAGCGTCTTTTGAAAATATATAGCCTATAACTGAAGGCACAAAATTGCAGATCCTAAGACTGCTCAGAATTCACATCAACACTATTGCTTGCCACCTAAACTTTGTCTCAGTGTATTAGGCTAGTATTTCTCCATGTAACATTAACATTACAAGAAATTCTTCCTGGTTCCAGTCCCAAGTTCAGCACAATCACTGGCTGCACTTTTCTTACAAGAAAATCACAAATGGGTGACATTCACTGCAACTGAGTGTATGCCACGATTTTTTTTGAAACACAAAACCTGGATTTACATGTCATGCTGAGCAACGAGCATGATAATACTGAGAAGTTAAGAATAGTCTCCTATCGCCTATGAAAAGGGTATTTCTGTATCCATAATTTCTAATACAATCCAGTGATTCTCTTCCACCATGAATTATACATTGCATTGCAACTGACCTTCTTCACTTAGTTGGAAACAAGGGCAGGTGGTCAGTTATATAGTATGTGGGTTTTTTCCCCTTATGTGTCCATCCCATTATATTAAACCCACACACCATAGAATAAGCCAGGTACAACGAAAAATAAGTTTGATTAAATGTAAACTGCAACAAATGTGATTATCCCTGTGCAGTATATGTGTTTGATCATTTCCTCCTCTGGTACATGAAAAAAATGTACACCAATAACACTGAAGTGTACTGAACTAACTAACACTAACTACTGAAAAGTACTGGAGGATGCATGGTGGGTGAGGGTAAGACAAAAAAGCCAAGATGGTGGTCATGGATACAGGATTAAAGCCCTGCCTCTTTTCATGTACTGTATGTTGCATGTGTAATGCATGTTTAAAAGGGCACAGCTTCAATCGCAGTCACAGATATTGTCTTGACTTTCTTTGGCCTCCTCTATGGATGCTCCTGAATGCAACAATGCTTTAGGCAGCTCTGCATCTGGGCTACAATTCATACAGTTTTTTAGAAAATCCTCCAGATGAGGCAGTGGCTAGCCCTATCTTTGCTCGTGGATTGAAACATTTACTTTTGATCAGAAAACCCTGGGTCTGCTTTTCCATTTAGCAGGGCATGTGGCCCACCCTTCTACTTTTTGCCTCCATCACTCTGACAGAATGTTGAGGAAAATATATAGACAGTGTTAAATTTTGATCATAAAAGTACAAAGACATTATCACAAACTGCCAACAAAACCACACCCTTCATTAAAACCATGTTAAAGGGAGATATAAAAACTTCATCAGAGGGAAGCCATCTGTGTATTATTTAGTAACACCTGAGAAATGGGAGGGGGGGAAGCAATTTTCAAAAGAAGGGGAAAAATACGATGATAGAATCTGTCTAAATGACACAAATGGTGGCTATGGATCTCTGCTTACTCTATCACAAGAATTCCCTGCAATGCCTGGCAAATATCAGTTGCTTAGCAACAGCTCCTCCCATTATTTCCCTTAGGAGACTCTTGTACTCTCCAATTAGTAGATGCGTGTTGCTACTCAGCCTCCAGTTTTTCCTTCCTTGATGATAATATTAGCAGTCATAGGTTGGGTTCAGGCAAAGTGTTAAGCTATAAGACTGCTTTTTTAGTTCTGGTTTAGCATATTGACAGAATCCAGTGCCATCTTGGTTTCCAATGTGGCAATTGCGAAGCCAGGGCAATGGTGGCGAAGTGGCTGTTGTGGCTTTTGGAATTCCTGGCCCACAGATATCTGGAGGTGAGATCCTATTTACAGAGTCAAACTGTAGGGAACAAATAGGACTGCTGCTACTCTACAGGCCTCCTTGCTGCATACAGGTAGGTAGTTCTCAACGTACAAATACAAATGAGTCCATAATTTATGTTGCTAAGCAAGGCAGTTGTTAAGTGACCCATTCCTGATTTTATGACACTTTTTTTTTTTTGCCCTGGTTATTTAAGCAAATCACGGCAGCTATGTGAACCATGCCATTGTTAAGTAAATCCGGTTTCTCCCATTGACTTTGCTTCTCGGAAGCCAGCTGGGAAGGTCGCAAATGACCCCGAGATGCTATAACCGTCATAAATACATGCTGGTTGCCAAATGCCCAACCTTTGATCACGTGACCATGGCGATGCTGCAATGGTCACAAGTCCAATAAGTCACATTTTTCAAAATAGTTGTAACCACACGAAAGGTCGCTAAATAAATTGTTTGTAAGTTGAAGATGCCCTGTAATGGCTTCCTTACCTGAACTGCTTGACATTTTGCCTGGGTTTTCCAGCCTATGTTACTGGGAGATGTCAACTTGCCTTCCCCAGATGTGGAGTCTGAAGTGGCTTGGGAGTTCACAGCTGCCACCATGGTAACCATTGACCTGACCCAAGTCATCAAGAGTTGGATGCATAGGAGGGGGTTACTTGTTGGATCTGTTCTTTCTCTAGGGGCAGTGACAATGTGATCTGGAACTGGGAATGTTGTTCTTGCCCTTGAGATACAGATCATTGTTCTGGAGTTCTTCATGTCTATCAATTTGTCTGCTCAGTTCAACTGAGGCCTTAGTCATCTCTTGGGATGAGAATGTGGTGACAGCCTTGATTCAGATTGTACCTTCATAGCCTTTCTCTACACATCGATCCCAGAGGTCTCTTGGTTCTCAAGGGAACTGGGAAATAAAATGGCAAAAGACATTAGAGCACTGCTGGAAGAAACAGACTGGATCCCTATCAGATCTGGACACATTACTGAGACAGCCTTTTGACCTATGATGGGACTGAGATGGGGGTAATACATTCATCCTGGTCCTTCTAAATCTCTTGATGGCTTTCAATGCCATTGATCATTGAATCCTTCTGGATCAGCTCAGGTGGTTAGGAGTGAGAGACATAGTATTGTGTTAGCTCTCCTCCTTCTTCCACAAACAGTCCCCCTTCCTGTTGATGTGGGGGAGTCCTCAGCTCTTGCTCAGGGTTCAGTTCCCCCCCCCTTCTTATCTAGCATCTACATGAATCTCCTGGGTGATGTTATCTGTTGTCATGGGATTGGATATCAACAATATGCTAATTATACCTATTTACATAACTCTTGGCCACTGATCTTCTATCTCAGTGTTTAGAAGCTATAGGGGTCTGGATAGGGAAAAATAGATGAAGCTCAATCTTGGATATGAGTGGGGATGTGGTCACACTGTCCCAACTCCCAGTCTGTGAACTGGTACCGGGCCGCAGCATGCCAGAAACTGGGCCGCGCAAACAAGTGAAGCCCCATCCACAGGATGCAGGCAGCACACAAAGCCATACCCCCTCTGGTTCACAGAAAAACCTTTCCCCATCGAACTGGTCCCTGGTGCCCAAAAGATTGGAGGCCACTGCTCTAAGATTCAGAGTCAATTGTCCAACAAGATGAAATTTATTGTGGAGAAAAGCAAGGTTTTACACCTATGCAGAAAAAAACAAAGACACAAGTATAGATTAGACGAAACCTGGCTCAAAAACAGTAACTGTGAGAGGGACCTTGAAGTCCTAGGGAACGATCACTTAAACATGAACCAGCGGTGTGTGGCAGCAGCCAAAAAAGCTAATACAATCCTTGGCTGTATAAACAGAGGCACAGCATCAAAATCACGTGAAGTATTAGTACTGCTTTATAAAACCTTAGTAAGACCACACCTGGAATACTGCATCCAGTTTTGGTTACCACATTACAAAAAAGATGTTGAGAGTTTGGAAAAAGGGCAAAAAAGGGCAACTAAAAGCTTGGAGACAAAAACTTATGAAGAACGGTTACAGGATTTGGATATGGCTAGTCTAGAGAAAGGAAGGACGAGGGGTGACATGATAGCAGTATTCCAGTATTTGAGGGACTGCCACAAAGACTGCCCCCTCTCAATTTTGGAGTAAAGACTTCAACAAGATATAAAAATACTAATCAAATCAGAAATTATGTATCGCTGGTTTAGAGTTTAACATTAGCAGCAAATATATTCAGTAAACACAAACCATAGTTTAGTGTCAGTAATAGTCAGAAAAAGGCTCAATAGCAGGACAGGAACTCTATTAGCTTCCTTGAGTATGTTAAGAGGTCTCAAAAGTCTCTTGCTCAGGTCTCTGAGTATCCCTTATAAGATAACATTTTTTCCTAAGAACAATTTAATTCAGCATCCTAAACACATAAACTCATATTAGAAATTTTGTTTTCAGGTTTTGGCTCTTTCCTGTTGGTTTCAGACATTTCACCAGATGTTGCTGATACATTTTCAAGCCCATTTGAGTATCAAAAAGGCTAGAAATGTGTTATTTTTAAATAAAGTGTCATCATGTGGAAATACAATTATTGTGTGTGTGTGTTTCTTGCTCCTATGGAATTTCAATGTGCACACAGCCTTGCTGAAGTGAAAAAAACCACTATTGTTGTTCATTTGATTGCTATCCAACAACAGTCTCCCATTTAGAAATAAATGAAGGATGAGCTGAGTTTTGTAGTCTAATACTGTCACTCTGCCCCCATTTCATCTTTCAGCATTACTAATGCAATGCTGTTGCTTTCACTACCTTCCATTCTGCCAGTAAGAATCACATCTCTGAAACTGCATTGTGTGCACACATGCTCCCAAAGGGAGCCCAATCTAGAGCGCTAGTTACTCTGCCTAGCCCTACAGCCTACATTCCCAGTGCTTGTCAAAATTAGGTCAGCCTTCCGTTGCAGTTATGTTGCTGAAGGCAGCTGCTGATCAAAAACAATTCCATCAAGCATGATAGTAAGATAGCAGCATAAAAAAACCCTCACACGATCTCTCTTTGTTTTCAATTTAAGTTTCCTTTACTAAAATCTTGCAAATTAAAATAGAATGCAGTGATATTCCACAGGAACCACAAAGGCAAAGCAGAACTCTAACATAAATTATTTTCTGATCACAGTCACACAACATACTTAGTCATGGTTGGTTTAAACATGACTTGTTGGAAAAGCCACAAATGGCTAGAAGTATAGAATATACGCAGCTCAACCAAACAAACATTATGGCTTAGAGCTCAAGCCAACAGATGGTAGCTCAGTGAACCCTTCTCTGGAGTTGAGGAAGGATTTGCTGCTTTTCCTCACTCACAATTCCTCTTTTTCCTGTTGAGCTGGTGGGAACAGCTGGAATTCTGAGCATGGTATAGGAAACTTGCAAAATGGCAGGTGTGGCACTCATAAAATATTCACAGCCCAAATACAAACTGAGATGCTCTTTCAATCTCAGCTCACCTCTGCCTTCTTTTTTCTGGGCAAGAGGATACACTCTCAAAAAATGCTCTTTAATTTTCTGTAATGGGGCCTAGAACATCTTGGGCACCAAGGGAGGTTCTGTAGATATACTGGTAGCCAAGGATGTTGAAAAGCTAGATATTTGACCATGGATCTTGAGGAACCAATGGCAGTGGTCTTCAAATTGACTCTCCTCGGCTAATCGGACTACTAATCAGATTTAGGAAAGACTCATTACTGTCATGCTTTACTGTCACCCCCAACCAATTATACAGCAAGATCTGAGCAGTTAGTTTCTGGGGTCTTTGTCATGTTAGGGTGGTAGCCATATGCAACACAACCACCTATCTTTTCTTTGGCTCTTGATGTGCCAAACCAAGCCCTATGCAGCAAAATGTGGTTCAGTGATCATTTTATCCAACACGTCCTTGTGATTACTGACCACTCCCAGGAAGCCAAATGCAAGAGCTTTTTGAAAGCAGCACAATATCAAAGATCTGAGTATGACCACTTTTTCTGCTATTTATATCACTCCTATTATCTTTGTTACCTTTGTATGCATAGCAAAGTTCCTGGGCTCTTCCAAGGTGGCAGAAGCAGCAGCATTAAACTAAGGAAGTAGGTTTACACCATTGACTAAGTTCAGGCAATGCATTAAGTTAAAGATACTTTAAACACTGATTATAAAATTACCACTGGCCAGGTACATATAACATGCTTGGTCACAAATCATGATATACAAACCCACAATGGCTCAGCTCAGATAATGTATTTCCCCAGATCAGACCACTGATCATTCATGATACTCATTATCCCTTGGCCCACCTATTGGAAATGAGATCATGTCCTTTTCGGGGCTGCTAAACTGGTCGGTCTTTGATCTGATTTTTTATTTAATATTCCATAAGGCTGGATTGTGTGCTAAAGAAAAGGAGGGCTTCCCTCTGTCATCCATTCACAAAGCTGCCTCTCTCCGGAACACAATGGTCTCCTTCTTTTCTAGGCCACCATTGACCCAAGGCTGTATGGGCTGGGGGGACTTCTTATAGGCATTGTGCTTGTTCATTGAGAGGGTAACTCCAACCAACAGAAGGGAACATTCATGCAGATGCCATTACCCCACATCTCTCTCCCTCTCTTTAACTACAAGAGGTCAGTCAGATGCCTCTGCTATCTTCTTGGAAGCTGAGGGGTCCATATCTGGGAGAGTTTTGTTGGGACTCTTCAAGGCATCCTCTGTACCCATCCAATCCTGGAAAGCCAGGAATATCAAACCAGGGAGTATCATGGACATGCTATTTCCTCACTACTGATCTAGGATTAGAAAAAATGGGATCCAGGTTTTACCCCTAGAAATAGGACATAGGATTTCAGAGACTAAAGAGGAAGGAGGAAATCACTGCCTCCTTCATCTCACTGAAGCCTTGATTCCTAGTATAGCAGAGAAGGGAAGAAGCCTGATTCTAAGAAAGCATCGTACCCCTCATCTGCACACTGAAGGATACTCCTAGGAGTAAGTAATCCATAGCTTATGAATCGCATGAGATTGCAAGCTTTTTAAAAACTTTCCTCAACCACCAAGATTTTGTCAATGAAATTCAGCAGCGAAGTGTCAAATGCAGAAATGTAGTTTTCTTTCAAAAGAAAAAAAAGGGGGGAAGGGAAGGTATATTCAGCCCCTGACATAGTAGATGTATGAATTTATCTTACTAAAAAAGAAAGAAAAGATAAACTTTAAAAAATGAACAAAGGACCTGAAAATCTGGCCCCACCCTTTCCAGTAACTTTAGTATTTCACAACCTCTGGGGTCCTTAGTGGACCAAAAATAAACAATTTTAAAAAACAATATAGTTTTGGCTGCAAAACAACCTCCCAATCTTCACTTAATGTGTCCAATAAGTTTCTTATAATTATAAGCCATGGGCAAAGCCCAGACAGCATGAAGTTTGTCAGTGTAGTTCTCATGATCAATGCACATTCAGCCTTAGCTATTTATTTAGCCCAGGGGTCTGCAAACTTAAACACTCAAAGAGCCATTTGGACCCGTTTGGACCCACAGAAAAGAAAAACACCGGCAGCCACAAAACCTGGGTGGGCGTGGCCAACTCAATGTCATTCCCATCCAGGGTCATCTTCAGGAAGCTGCCCCCATGGCTCGCCCTCGCTCCTCATCTGTGGAGCCCCACCAGATCTTGTGTTAGCAAGGTTGGCGTTGACCACATATCTCAGACCAGGGAGCAGGTCCTGTGATCGGGTCAGCAGGGAGCCGCAGGAGAGGGGTCAAAGAGCCATTCCTGGCTACCGAACCTCAGATTGCCGACCCCTGATCTAGCCAATGATACCGTCTGCATTTGCAATGAGACCACATCATTTGTAGGGCAGTTCCAAAGTTGTAACTTTCACCTGGGGAGAATGCAATATCTCTAGCCATGCACAGCTTTATTCCCTGCCTTCAACCCAATCAATCACAGTAAATAATGGGCTTACAAAAACACCCCCACCCCAAGTTTGAAACTCACCAGCCCTTGGCCCACTTTTGGGGTAAGTTTGCTCAAATATGATTTGGTCCTTTTTTGGAGTTTGGCTTCTTACTTACTCTTTGCATTGTCAGGTACCAAGAATAACATGCAAACAGGTGTTTTCAGGGGTGCTGATCCCCTTCATGGGGTCCAGTGGTTTCCACCTGTAGGAAGGAAACCTTAATTCTGCAAAGGCCAGTCATAATTCTGGAAATATGAGAGCATGGTGCTCTGTGCATGTTCAGAGACATATACATGCCAGGACCGAAAATATTCTGAAAAAGCTTCATGGAAATGAGCCCCCAGCTATGTTATGATTTAGCTTAAAATGCTGGAATCCCCTGGATGAATCTCTGGAGAGGAGAGGAAGAAGACCCCCCAAGGCAACCACTTGGTGGTGATTGTGGGAGTGAGAGAAGCAAGTTGAACCAGACTCAGGTAGCAACAACAGCATTTGGGCAATGGAGACTTGCAAAATCTCCTCAGTGAGATAGGAAACCTGTGTGATTCTGGATTTCTCATATGGAGAGTTGGGTGAGGGTGTTTTTGTTGTTGTTGTTGTTGTTGTTAAGCTATCCCAGAGATTTACAGGCTAGGTCCATAAATGATTAACCTAGTCAATTAAATCGTAATGTCTAAATGTGAAAACATTCGGTTAGATTTTTTTATGGTTAAGATGCTATGGAAGCCCTGACCACTTAAGACTATTCATCATACAGTATGAACCCAGAAGATAATTCCAGTCCTTTGACTGCATTCATACATGGCATATGTCTGGTTTTTGTTCTATCTTAACATGTCATGTGAACTCAGCTATTCTGATTTGTAAACCATGGTTTATGCCTTTGTATATTGTGTAAGCCGAACCAACAATGGCTTATTCAGCAAACTATGGCTTAAAGGTACCCACGTGGGAAAGTACCTCTCCTTTAAAACGACCTCCCACATTTATTTATTTAAACATACCTTTGAAGATGTGCATGTTGGAAATAAAGAGGGTGGAATGAAGGCGGCATAGAATGTTTGCTGTTTTTATTGCTGTAGTCATTCACTTTGTGTTATCTGCTTTTACCCTCAGGATTGCTAAGATAAGCATATACAATTATATAGCTATTTACTTCACACCAAGCCTGCAAAGGCAAAGCATCTACATTTGCCCAGTGTGCTGTATTTGATTTTGATTTGAAACCTTGATTAGGGATTTTATTTTTTATTTTTTTTTGCAGCTTAGCATCTTGGGTGAACCTCAACTGTTGAATTAGTTTATGCTTCAATATATTGCATGAATTCTTCAAATTGATTACTTTAGTCACCAACTTCAGCATTTTCCCTAAGCACAGATGTTCCATGTGCTCCATAGTCTGAATCGTGGGGCACACCCACCCATTTTTCAAGAGAGGTGAGAATCAAATCTGGAGAGAAGAACCCCATGCTTGGCCCACAGGATGAGCCCTATCTTACTGCACTTCCCAGGTCACGCTAAAAGGCAACCAAGGGCATAGACAACACTTGCAGATCTGGCCAAACAAGAGTCAGCAAAAAGATGCAGATACAATTTGGGGGCGGCGGGGGAGGGGGGGAAATGACCTTTGAGCATCCTTTAGGCATACTTTTCAGTAAAAGCTGGGGCAGAATTAGGATGGGGAAAGTTCTCACTTAAACCCCTAAGATGCTGCAGGCGGTGTGACCTGGAAGACAGGGAAGGTTGCATCCTCTCTTGTTAACACCCATTTGCAGAGATAAAAGGAAACCCCATCAGAACTGCAGGAACAATTGGCCAACCTCCCAGTGGTACCAGCCAATGCGTATGCAGGAGATCACCTCCACCCAGTCATAGCAATGGCCTTTTCTCTGCCGCTTTGTTGTGCGATGGAAGAGCTTATTAGCTAAAGCTGCCAGCCCTAAACACCAAAGACCCCCTCCTGAGCTTCATCGCTCCACAGTTCAGCCACTCCTCCTCCTTCCTGACCAGATGGAGCAGCGTCTGACAGCCTATGCAAAGGAATCCGACACATGACAGCGCATAAACCTAAGCAAGAGGCCCAGGAGATACTGCAGCCAGCAGAAATCCATTACTGCCACAAGGTCCAGTGTGCGCCAGCAGACAAAATATTAGCATGTGGTTTCTGTCTCCCCAGGAAGTCACACCTCTTTTCACTGAGCATCAACCCATATTTACCACCAGCATTGCTGGAATAGGCCTCATAATGAATGGCTGCATGCTGAGTTAAGAATCCAAGAAGTGTATCTGATTAACTAAGTGTTATTAAAGTGGGGGAGTGAATTAATCTTAATAGAGAGCCTCTGAACATATCAGATGATATTTAGGACAACGCGGGTCCTCCTGCTCCACCTGAGAAATAATGTCCCGCCTCACTGGGTTTTTTTCCCCCTGAACGCACAAGTGATTGCTTGATGCTGTATACCCGAACCACACTTCAGAAATGGTGGTATGAATGAGGCTTACCTTGTATTTGGTTGCTAGAAGTTCAGTGGCCTCTTGCTCCTTCCTGAGTTCCTCAATCATCTTTTCTTTCTCCTCCAGTAGCTTTTGCTTCTCCTCATTCACCAGGCTGTGGTCGTCTTGGATTGCTGCTTTCTCCTCCTCCAACTTCTCCTTTTGCTCCTTCAAATAATTTTTCATGTTTTTTTCCAGCCCTCCATCCTCATTGTCCTCCACTTCTTCACTTTCGGGGGTTCCCTCCCCATCTATGGTTTTCTTTCTCCGGCTACTCCTCCGCCTTTTCTTGCTCAGCATCCCACGTTTCTCCAACTGGGCCTTCAGGCGGATGATCTCCTCCTGGAACTCCCGCAATAGTGTATCTTTAGGATCCTCATTGATTCGTGGTTTGTTCTTGATATTTTTGGCCCTGTTAGCAAATCGGAGGGTTGACAAGCTCTCATCGTAGCTGTGGGAAGCTGGGCCCAGCGTGGCTACCATGATGGTCTTGGCATTGCCGCCCAAAGAGTCCTGCAGAAGGCGGGTGAGCTTAGAATCCCGATATGGGATATGGGTGCTTTTGCCATCCACCAGGGCTGAAATCACATTCCCCAGAGCAGAGAGGGAGAGGTTGATCTTGGAAGCTTCTTTGGGTCGTTCACCCTGGGCACCCATCTTGCTCTGCCTTTCACTCCCAGCCAAGTCCACCAGGTTGAGCTTTCCTACCCGGATGTGATCTTCTCCATCTGGCCCTGTCTCACTGCACTCCACCGTGATGACAAAGATGGCATGTGAGCGGGAGCTGTACTCGTTCATGTTCGTGCTGCCCACCGATCGAGTTTGGTTCCCCAAATTCATGACATGTTCAATTTCTTTGACGTTTTTTGTCACAAAGGACGAAAGGTCCTTGATGTAAACACCCGTTTCTGGGTTCTCTTTCAGCTCCATTTTCTTACTCTGGTCTTTTGCCAGGAGATCTCGGATCTCTTCTTGATAGATCTCCAAATAGGACGCCCTGACCAAATATTGCTGGTTCTGCGAACGGGAGATATGGGTGAAAATGTGCTCAAAGGAGATGGGGATGACACCTCTTTTCTCAGGGTCAGCCCAGATCCCTTGCATAGTGTAGGTCTTCCCAGTACCGGTCTGACCGTAGGCAAAGATGGTGCCATTGAATCCTTGCAGGACTGAATCTATCAAGGGCCGGACCGTTTCATCATACAGGTCTGCCTGCTTGGAGGTGGCATCATATACAGCATCAAAGGTGAAGGTTTTGGCCAGTTCCCCTGGAGAGGTCTTGGGGTTCCGGATAGTCACCTGGCCCAGCTTCACATCCATGTCCAGGATCCTCTCGTAGCCGGTGGCTTCCTCTTTCCTGTTCATGGGGCGGCAGCGGACCACCACTTTCAGAGTCTCGCTGACCCTGGGCCTATTTCAAAGAAGAAATGATTTAATCCTCCCTGTATTAAACAGTCATACAATATTTCAATTCAGCTTCTTAAAAGTTTAGAAACCATCAATTGAACAGCTGGGAGAGCAGATTATGTTCTCCAGCATTCACTTTTCCAACCATATGAACAATATCCAACATTTTTGGATCTAAGACCCACCCTTAGCCCAGATATGAATTTGTAGCTTTATTTCTTACAATTCTAGTAAATATTTGTGAAATGCTACTGTTATTGTTTGCCTGTTTGCCTTCAACCAGACCAGTATGCAATCATGATTTCTAATCAGTCTAGCTGATTACTGGTTTAATGAAGGATAGTGGTTATGGCATGTTGGAGTCCAACACATCTGAAGGCACAAGTTTAATTTAAAATATAAGTCTACCAGTTCCAGTTTCCCCTACAGTACTTGCCTCATGAAGCCCCTTTTGTATTTCTTTCTGAGAAATATTCCTGACTTATACAGGAATAATGCACTTTTCCTCCTTCCTATTAGAAAATATTTCATTATGAAAGTTTTATTGGGCAGTTTGCTTTCCCTTTCCTTCCCCTTCTCCTTTCCGTCCTTGTTTAGAATATCCTACAGGGGGGGGAAACTACATAGAAAATCCATGCAATCTTTATTATTATGGTTTGTTGCTGAGTCAGCCAGATGTATAGACTGTATTTGGCATTTTTATCCAATTATCAAGACTCAAAGGTGCTTTTTTCCAAGAGGCAACTGGACTTTCCAGTTTTTCTTTGAAGACATTTCGCTACTCATCCAAGAAGCTTCTTCAGCTCTGACTGGAAGGTGGGGAATAGAAGGTTTTGTATTCCTTGCAGACAGCTGGGCATTTACATTCTTTTAACAGGTCATTAAGGTGACCTGGAGGTTTATCTGTGTCATGAGGGTCATCTGAGTGGTACAAATTGGTGTGGAGCCTTCTTGGAACTGTTGACTGGACTGTGTTGTAGATTGGAGATAGATGATGTTGTATCCCTCCCCCTCTGTTGACAGAGGACTGTTCAATTTTGATGTAGATGGCCTCTTTAACTGTTTTGAAAGAGGGGTTAAAGAGGCCATCTATGTC
>JANHFL010002059.1:258381-287942 GCA_032468155.1 Oxyrhabdium leporinum | reverse complement strand
GGAAACGGATGAAGCCACTTTACTCACCGTCCCTCCGAGACGGTTCCGGTCCAAAGACCCCTCTCTCGCTCGAATTCAAAATCCCCCATCGGAACAGCCGATGGAGATCCCGTGCCGTTGCTCTGAAGCCCCGCCCCTTCTCCAGACTAAAAAGAATTTCTAAGTGACTATCTTGCAATAATGTATTAATGTATGAGATACATTATACAGTAATATTGTACATGTGATGCAACTTGCAATGGATTATAATGCTGTAAAAAGAGATTTAAGTCTATAGGACCTAGGTTGGAAAATAACTTTTGTTATAAAAATCTATTTTAGTGGAAAACATTAAGTATTAAATCTGGCATGGAATAAAACAACATAAGATTTTATGATTGAAATTATCAGAATCAGGAAGGTATGAAGTTAAAAAAATGTTTTTGTTAAAAATGATGAAATTCCATCCTGATAATAAAGCATCCTTTCAACAGAGCTCGTCTGCAGTAACTGTATGGTCACACCATCTTTTTGGGACAGTCATATATAGAACCAGTTTGTCATCTTTGATTTCCTGGTATCAATCAATCCTAATCCTAATTACATTTTTCAAAGGCAGCACGGTGTTGTAACTTCCTAGATAACTTAAAATCTTAAAAAACTTTTAACTGTTTTTAAAGACTGTACAAATAAACAAAATAATAATCACTGTAAACTTTTTTAGAACAGCTTTTAATTATACAAGAGGGATCCTTTATACTGCATTACTGTATTACAGTAGTTTTTGAACATTGCCACATATTTCTATTTAATAGTTAAAACTTTAATAATAATATGGCATATATAATACATACAATAATATAAGATAGAAATATATATTAATTTTCTTCTTTTTAACAGTAGATTAACAACACTCTGCTTGTTTTATTATATTTATAGTCTTATTTTAATACTCTTATTTTATTTAAAACAAAGATGTATTTTAATAATATTATCTATTAATGAGCATACTGAAGTTGTATAATTATTGCTCAATGTAAAATTAGGAAAGGATGCCAAGTAAAATGTATTAAATTTTTCTGATGTAAAAAAATAACTATTTTTAAACATAAGGCCAAAATCTCTATCATATTATTGTTTATAAGTTTTTAAAAGGAAAAGGTAAAAAGAAAAAAAGAGAGAAACCGATAATAAATAATATAAATAAATGTTTAATTTGTGACGTCTCTCTTCTTTGTATTCCAACTGATTTGCAGTACATGTTGGCATAAACTTTAGAAACCATGCTGTGTAATATATCAATATCGAGTTTAGTGTAGTGGTTAAGGCATAAGGCTAGAATTCAGGAGCCTGGGAGTTCTAGTACTGCCTTAGGCCTTAAGAAGAGGCAATGGCAGAACCACTTCTGAAAAACTTTGCCAAAAACACTGCAGAAACTTGTCTGGAATCAGAAACCACTCAACAGGAAGAAAAGCTTATGGAAACCATTCTTGCTTAAAGGTAAGTAATGTAAGTACTCAATCTGACATTGTTAATTCCTTATCTTTTTTTAAGTATTGTGCAAAATTTTAAGCATGAATCTTAATAAATTAAAGATTCATCAATATATTCTGGAAGTATAAGAATGAATGCTCTTTCCGTTTCATCAACATTTATTATTATGCTACGTATCTATTTTGGCAGTTATTGACAGAGCTGTATGCTCTCTATAAAACATTTTATGCCGTTTCTTGTGTTGGAGTGAATTATATAGATTTGTTCCATAGGTCTTCCCATTGTAGCTTTGGGATAGTTTCCTTGAAATTTTATATCCAATTATGTTCAGAGTCTGTATCATATCTAAGGAGTTTAAATATGCAGCAATTTATCTTTAGTTGTTGAGAGACTGATAAAATGGAATTGTTTTCCTCTATTGTAATTAGATTCCAGCAGGAATTACACTATTAGATATTTTACAAAAAAAATAAAAGGTCACATAAAGATTCAAAATATTCAGATGCTTCAGTTGCTTTAACTTACGATATTTAAAACTTGGCAAAACTTGGCATCATTAGACATTATGATAGAAAAATACCAGAATTTTCCCATGTAGAAAATACTTAACGGTATCTATGAAGATGTTAGAGCTCAGCCAACTAAATTCCAATAAAGACAAGAATGAAAAGCCAAGAATAGCAATAACAGAGAAAAGTACATAATAAAATCCCTAAGCTGAACATTTTCCACCAGGTTTCTTTGTGAATCTAGAGAGACTTATTATCTCTCCCTTCTCCTCCCAACAATTCATCTGCAAGCAAAGGAAGGTAGAGCGCTGATTTCCCTAATGGCATGTATGGACAATACCCATTTCTTAATTGCAAATACTTGATCATTTTAGATCTAATAATAATAATAATAATAATATCAAATGTTTGAAAACAGAAGCATGTGACACTTTTTATATAATTTTAATACCCATGTGGTATTATAGATTCATACTACAGAAATGCATTATACTGTTAATATTGTGCAGATTCACAGCTAATGCCATTATAGTATCAAAGGAGCAATTAAAGAATGAGAATCCGTATTAAGATTAATACCCAGATAAACCTCAGCTGGTCCATTAACATGATAATAAGTCCAAAGTTTCTGTATACCACTTGGTATACCTCTCCCTTCCTTCTGCCACCACTTCAATTCAGCTAACCTCTCTACTTTTTTTCCCTGGTATTCTCAAATTGTTTTAAGAAATTAAGCACACATAGCTATTTAGTTTAGAACATTATGTAGAGATAAAATTAACACAATAAGTAAATAGTAAATTAACATTCCTCACTGTATCTAAAGCTTCTAAGGCACTGACAGATCATCATGCAATTTTCTGCATCATGCTAAATCATGCCCCTTAAATTAGAATATCCTGCTGATATAGATAAACTAAAACAAAGCTGCAGGTTCTGATCAAATTAATATGAATTTATAGTATTTTCCTTTCAGTTGACTAATATAGATAATGGAATTAATGATCTGCTTTGCTAAAAGTTTTGAAATGAATATATATGTGTGTCTCTGTGTGTGTGTGTGTGTGTGTGTATGTGTGTGTGTGTATATGTGTGTGTATATAAATTTCATTTCAAAACGTTTAGCAAAGATTACATATCCAACACACAAAAGCTCTTCCCCAAATATTTAGTCATGACCTGCTATCATGTAGAAAACTGTTTTTCCAAATCTTCAAATAGTACATATTTGCATTTTATTTAATGTGAACTCAATTAAAAAAATATCACTAAATATTATTGGCTAATTCCAACTTGAAAACAGAAACTCTGAGAACTAGGCAGTATAAGAGAGCACAGTTTTTAGAGTAAGAATTCTATCTTCATACTCAGTTGCTCACTAAAAATGTAAAGAAAAAGTATTTGTGTACTTGAGATAGCTGGATTATTTACATTATTCCAGTGAGTCAAGACAATGTATTTGTGGTAAATTTAATTTTTTTAAAGGTTGAATTAAAGGAGGTCCTTATAACAAAGGAATCAATAAAATGTCAACAATTAATTTCTAGAATAATCTGCATGATATATAAATTGAAACCAACTGTTCCCAATAATTCATGTATTCAATCTCAACATTTATTCTAACCTCACCTCTTGTCACAATTTCTTATAGTAAATTACAAGAGACAATTGTTAATCATTTCCAGATCTATTAATGGTAGTAATACTTTTCTTTCAAGACATTTCCCTAGAATACTATGAAGTTATCATATTTAAAACAAAAATATAAATGGAAAGTGCAAAGCATAAAATAAAATCTCATTTGAGCTGAGATTAATGTCTCATGATTGCATGGATGTATTATTTAGTTTTTCTATGAATAATATAATAATAGTTTGCCATTTTTGTTATTCTGGATCTTTTTCCTTTTGGCTTCCTAATTTAGCCTACAGCCCCAAGGTTTCCTGGTAGAGTTCCACCCATGAATAAACCTGTATGACTATGTTGTGCTTTAGATTCAAAGGGAAACTGGCACTTCAGAGAATGCAAGAGTGGTAACATTGCAATTGCCTGTGCTTCCTTAAAACAGCTGCAAATTTACTTGTGACTGCTTTTTTGGTCCCATGGAACAATGCTTTTGATTTGAGGAATTGCCAAATGATGCAACCACATGCACAGTTCCCTTTGAATACAATATTATACAGAACTACACAACCCTACTAAACAGAAGACAGTATTATTTTGAGGCCATTGTTAAAGATTGAAAATGCAATACCAAGCTAGGGGCAAGATGCTATACGTGAAATAATCAATACAACTCATGCCTCTCTAGTTGCAGTTTTATGAGTCCTATTTTATCTCTCTGTTTTTTCTTTTGGATAGTGTTTGAATGTTTTAGATCTTAAAATGTTTTTTGACTTTTACTGAGATCTATAACCCTAACTCTAACTCAGAATACCAACATGTCTGGCACAGGGAGGAACAGTCTCATAACAAAGGCAGCATAAGGAAGCTGCATTGCAGAAGAAATCCAAAATAATTGAAAACAGCCAAAAATAAAAGACTAATAAAAAGAAGGCACATAAGTATTTTCAGATTTTTTGGTCAATAGTTGGTAGCCATCATATTTGTTTGACTGGGACTCTAACAAGCTTTCATCATCTAGCAAGGATTTAACTGTAAAAGGAAAAAAAAGTGAGGTATCTGGAACAGAATTTAAGAGCTAAGAAGTTGATTCATCCAGTAATTCATTAGAGCTTAACGCAGATGTGCCTTAGTTTTTTTTAAAAAAACCCTAATCATATCTATCTTTGATCAGCTTCAGAATCCAATAATAAACCAGAGAAACTAGAAATGCTAATAGAAAAGATTACCTTGCCCAGTCAAGGATAGTGATACAATTGGTGTGAATTTTAAAATAGGCAGGAAGGAAAAACCTCTAAGAGTGAGGGTGCTATATCATATTCTGCTAATCAAAATACAAAATACAAAGCTTAGCACTGAATGATCAGATGAAACACACATACTACAACTAAGGAAATCCATGCTATGGATAGAGATGAACCAAAATAAATTACCAGATAGAGCACGAAAAGGACTATTTTGAAATTTCTGTCACAGATACTTAGGTGCAACATAACCCACACTGAGCTAATAGAAATAATGTATTTCTCCACAGTCAAGTTTTTATAGAGATTTGTCTTGTCTTTCCAACAACTGATACTGTCTCAAATGCTCTTAAGATCCAAGCACTCTTTACAGAGCTTTGGATTAGTGCCAACCAGAGTATTTCAAAATATCTGCATCTGCCCCTTCCTCACTCCTGGGAAATCTGCCAGGAAAGGCTGGAGTGCAGAGTAGGAGGATATACCAAAGTCTGTTTCTTACAATACTATTCCACATAATTAGCTTCAGAAGAAATCCATGAAGCTGGAATAAAAAGGGCAAATCTGATTCAGCACAGCTTTCTAGCATGCATTTTCAGGAGGATCAAAGAAATTTAATCCAGGATCTTAATGATATTGTCAGACTGATTAGGTTTAACTAGGCAGAAAACAGGACAAGATGAGTTAATTCTACTTTATTGTAAGGCTACATTGGCAGAATCTTGCTAGTCTTAAAATATAAACTTCCTACGACCACTTTTAACTATCTGATTAATTAGGCTGGGTTCTTCTTAAATTTCTTCTCGTGACCATTCAGCCTTTGGGAGAGGAGCTTCTCTTGTATGATTGTTTCCTAGGCAGCATCTTCTCCCCTCTTGCCTCAAGGTCATTATCTCACTTTCAAACTTTCCTCCCAGGTCCTATGGGAAGCGGGCAGGGGTGGGCTTCAAATTTTTTAGCAACAGGTTCTCTGCCCTAATGACTGACTGGCTGGCTGTGGTTGGGTGGGTATGGCTGGCTGGTCATGTGACTGGGTGGGCATGGCCAACTCTGTTAATCTGTTAAATGTGACAAAAACTGCCACTAATTTCAGTGAGGGGAGAAAGACAGCCTGTAACATCATTTTTTTAAAATGGTTCGGTTTAAGAATGGAATTCCAAGCAGGACAAAGCTGCCATTTTGAGTGTAAAATAGGCTTTAGCAAAAGTATTTAAAAGCCCATTATCGTAGCTTTGCAAGAAAAAAAGGCTGGCTCAGTCCTTAACAAAGGTGGGGGAAAACTCAGCTCTGCCTCCATGTTATATTTCTGTTTTAGGAGAAATATTCTGCCTTTGTAATATTTCCTAAAATATTTCATTTTTCTAGGCAAGGGATGGGTGCTAACTTCCAACACTACCATAATGTGCTTTTAAATACTTTGAAAAGGCCCATGTTAAACTCAAAATGGCAGCTTTGTCCTGCTTTAAATTCCATGCTTAAACCATTCTTAAACATTGATGTCTTTTTAAAAAAGAAGATCTGGAACATGGACCTTTTCAAAGTATTTTCTTTTTTTTTCCCCTGCAAAAAAACCCACCTCTATTCAAAAATGCATTACCAAACAGCAGATATGGTCACAAAATACAATTACATATTAATTCAGGTACAAGAACACAGAAAAGCCATACTCAAAGATCAATAGAATCATTCAGGAATGATTTGGGGAAGGATCCCTATGCACACTGAATCAGAAACGGAGAACAGAAATATAAAATAAACGCCCATTTAAGTTCAGATGCAGATTTTTGTTGCCTCAAAACTTTTTAACTCATCAAGCCAACAACACAATTGACAACTCGAACATACAGCAGGAAGGGGAGGGGCTGTAAGTAGGCGCACATTATAATTTGGTAGATTAATACTTGGAGCTAATATCAGGTTAATTTGTGTTATACATATTAACAGGCAGGCAGCCGTCTTTCTCAATCACATCTCTGACACCCTCCCCCCTATCAAAATCCAACCCTCACCTCACATGAGCAGACATATCTAGGCAATGGTGACTCTTCACCCCGCAAAGAACCATCAAAAGTTCACCGCCACCCTCCCCATCAGTCAGGGCTGTGGCAACTTATGTTAAACTAGGGAGCGAGGAAGCCGGAGCTGGACCGCGTGGGACCGGGCTGGCAAATGCCGACAAGCAAGCGAGTGAGCCAGACGCAAGTGGTCAAAGGAGACGAGGCAAGGAGTGGGTGGATGTATAAGGTGGAGTGGGGTAGGGCTGGGTGGAGCAGGGCAGGGCTGGGCGGGGTTGGGCGGAGAGGGGTGGGGACAGCCAGGAGTGCATTTTGGGGCTTCGCCGAACTCTGCAGTCTTAGCAAAGGGTTCGCCCGAACCCACCCGAACCCCCAGCAGTCCACCTCTGGTTAGATTAGATGACGTCCAAAATCATTTCCATTATTCTATTATTTGTGGCTGAGTATAATGTGTGAATCCAGGCACTTTCTTATTCTTGATCCAGTTTAAGGTTGGAGCAAGGATTTGACATCTGCCTTGATGGTGCAGTGGTTAGAATTCAGCATTGCAGGCTAACTCTTCATTCCCTCTGCCAGGAGTTCAATCCTGACTGTCTCAAGGTTGACTCAGCCTTCCGTCTTTCCGAGGTCAGTAAAATGAGACCCAGATTGTTGGGCAATATGTTGGCTCTGTACAGCCATAAAGCACTATGAAGCAGCATGTGCTATTGCTACTATTCTTGCTTTTCTGTTTTGATTAGAGCAATGCTCGTTGATCTGCCTGTTGCTTTCAAGATCTATAGAAGAAATGTAACCATTTTGCAGCTACTATTCCACATTTTCTGCAGTCAACTTTCCCACAAAAGAACTACGATTCCCTTAAGCAAGACCCTCTATATGTCAAAAGAGGCTTTATCCACACTGGTAGGGGACACATACTGGGGTTTGAAGGGTTAAGCTGCTTCCCGAAGGGCAAGTTCCTCTAATGGCTCATTGATAGAGGAAGAAGGATGAATATGAATGGGCAGCTGTGAAAGACAATGGATGCTTTTCTTTGATGGGAAGCTGGCACAGCAACACTGGAAGAGGGCCAGGATAAGAGTATGTACAGGGTGCAGCCACCCCAGAGAATGGAAAAGGGCTGGTGGTACCATCAGCTAGAAGGGCAGAGTACATAGTTAGTGCAATACGATGGTAAAGGCTTTATTGGACTGTACCACTTCAAGTACACACACGCAGCATACTGGAAGTGTACTTGACTGACACAAGAACTGAAGCTAGAGAGAAGGGAGTTCCTCAATTTTGTTTCTTCAAGCAGTCTCGTACAAGAGACAAAAAAAACTTTACCCTTTATATCCTTTTTCCTGAATTGGTTGGATTCAAGGCAAACAATGAACAGTTGCAGTAAAGCAGTTTTATAAATCTTTTCCTTCATTATCCAAAACCCCTCATCATAAAGTCTTTTTACCCAATGTGGGTAACACACTTTAAGTCAATTTAAATGTCCCTGTTGTGATTGGGTAATGGGTTCTTGTGTCGTTACCCAAAAGAAAATCTCCTTTACCCAATTTTGTATCATTTATCCAGGTTTAAAAGCACTCTGCTGTAGACTATTGTGAAAACATTTTATCCAGTAAAGAGGCACCAACTGAATCCTTCCTTGAAACATTACAGTATTAAAAACTGGGCAATCTAGGCAGTTGGTATAAAGTCAGAAAACTGTGCTCTTGAGGAAACTTTGTCTCTGGCCAAAATATGCAAGCAAGATTGAAATATTTATAAAGACTTCCTTTAAATAGCACTTTCTGTAAAGCATGGAACTTTTCATGAGACAGCATTCTTTGAAATATGATCTGGTGTGCTTTTTATCGCAATTGAAATTGGCTCAGGAGTCATTATAGTTTTTGCCTGCTCAGCACAATTTCCCAGGATTAGTCATCCACCAGAAAAGAGAACATCAACATTTCTGTGGCTCTAGTCAGCTTTGCAGATTTTCAAATGTTTTATAACAGAAACTGAACTGAAGACACATGGTCCGAAGTCTTGGGGCCAAATGAAGGTTGAGTTTGTGGCTTGGAGATGGTAGATGTACAGAGTTGTTCCTTTGCAGAATATTTCCACTGGGCTGGGTCTTCCCATGAGCAGTTGCTAAAAGCCATTCAAGGGTGAGGAAATTATCTGGGGCTGCTGACTCTTCTGTTTCATGAACGAATCTGAGACAGAGCAGAGGCTGAGTCATGGAGAGGCAGCTGAACACGCCCAACATTATACAAACAGAATCCATCTTCTTATGGACACAATTGTAATATCAGAGTAAGATGTGAGTAGCCTTGTTTATGGCAGTGCATGGGTCAGGGTAAGAACCTGCATTTGGGAAGTCAACTATACAGGGATTCCTGGGAACAATTTTTAAGAAATAAATGCTAATGAGATACCAGGGAAACATTTTTGCAGAATTTCTGTCAAACACTGTAAGCTAATTTTCCAGTTTCTTATTAATGAGTCACTCTGTTCAGAGGTCATATTATGCTATCTTATTGTGTGTTCGGTTTTAATTTGATGTGCTTTACAAAACCCACTATTGTAATTTGTAAACTTTGATTTATGACTTAAAATAGTTTGTGATCCCAATGAACTGTGGCTTATTCAAACCACACCTCAAAGCAACGTATAAATTAATAATTGACAGCAGAGTCATTGAGGGATACAGGAAAAGGTTGCCTTCCCTTCCCTCTGATGAATGGGAAGGATGTGTGTGTGAAACAGAGAACTCGTCCCTGCTTTAGCACTGCCACTGATCCTGCAATCTACAGGGTCATTTGGGACTGAAGTGTCACCAATTCCTACTGTAATATTTATATGAAGTCTCTATAGCAGGGGTGTCAAACTCAAGGCCCACGGGCTGGATCCGGCCCGTGAGGTACTTACATCTGGCCCGCGGGGCTGCCCTGGAAACAGCAAAGGACCAGCCCACGGTGCTTCTGTCAGTGAAAACGGAGCTTGGGAGAGCTGTGCGCAGCCCTGCCGGGCTCTATTTTTAGCCACAATAGCCTCCTACAGACCTCTGCCAGCGAAAACGGAGCTTGGAGAGGCCGCATGTGGCCCGCCCGGGCTCTGTTTTTCGCTGCAATGGCCTCCAGCACTCTGCCAGTGAAAACAGAGCCTGGGTAGGTCACGTGCGGCCTCCCTAAGCTCCATTTTCGCTAGCAGAGGGCTGCAGGAGGCTGTCGCGGTTAAAAATAGAGAGCCTAAGCGAGTGACATTGAGCTGGCCACTCCCACCCCGGCTACACGCACCCATCGCCCCCGAGGTCAAACAACCCTGATGCGGCCCTCAATGAAATCAAGTTTGACACCCCTGCTCTATTGGAAGAGTAATAAGCAAAACTGAATTTTTGCCAAATGTTGCAGCTGATTGCTGGGTTCAGGCAGTTGGTGTTTCAGAGGAGTTTTAGAGATGCCTTTTGATAGTATGAAGTTTTGGCTGGATGACCAGATGTTCATGACAGCCTGGTTATCTCTGCATTATATTATTATTATCTGTAATACAGGTAGTCCTCGACTTACAACAGTTCCTTTACTGACCATTTAAAGTTACAACGGCAGTGAAAAACGTGACATGACCGTTTTTCACACATATAGCTGTTGCAGCCTCCCCATGGTCCCGTGATCATAAAAATCAGACACTTGGCAACTGACTCATATTTATGACGGTTGCAGTGTCCTGGGGTCATGTGATCACCTTTTGTGACTTTCTGACAAGCTAAGTCAATGGAGAAGCCAGATTTCACTTAACAACCATGCTACTAACTTAACTGCAATGATTCACTTAACAAATGTGGCAAGAAAGGTTGTAAAATGGGGCAAAACTCACTTAACAAATGTCTCACTTAGCAACAGAAAGTCTGGGCTCAATTGTGGTCGTACGTTGAGGACAACCTCTATTTCAATAGCAATAGAGGACAATTCAGAAACCTCAGTTTGTGCAGAATTAATAAAGAGAATTCTAAGCAGGTTACCTAACATTACAATCAGCTGTTCAACTGCATTCTTTTAGTGGGTGGTCCAAAATATGGACTTTGTTGTCTTCAAAAGACATATTTTAGAGAGTGATCATCGCTGGTTTAAAAGAGGGGTTAATGAGGCCATCTGTGTCAAAATTGAACAGCCCTCTCTCAACAGACGGGTAGGGATACGACATCATCTATCTCCAGTCTACAACACAGTCCTTTCAACAGTTCCAAGAAGGCTCCGCACCACTCAGGTGTCCTTGATGACACAGATAAACCTCCAGGTGACCTTAACCACCCGCTAAAAGAATGCAAATGAACAGCTGTCTGCAAGGAGTATAAATCCTTCCATTCCCCACCATCCAGTCAGAGCTGAAGAAGCTTCTTGGATGAGATGCGAAATGTCTTCGAACAAAAACCAGAAAGTCCAGTTGACTCTTGAAAAAAGCACCTTTGGGACAGTTGGGAGGGAGGTCTCAGCACTATAGGAAACTGCACTGACTGCTCTTGTTACTCACTCAACCCTATTTGCCAAAACTATTTGCAATCCTGAGATTTCTTTTCCAGTCCTTATCAAAATTGCTCCATATGACATGATTATTGTGGGATTTTACATCTGTGATCGGCAATTTTTGATGGGTGAGGATGCTTTTCATATTTGGGGTGGAGTTGAAGGCTTGAAGGTGAACACTGGTGGTTTTTAAGAAGAGATTGGACAACCATTTCTCAGAAATGATATAGGGTTTTCTGCATGAGCAGGGGGTTGGACTAGAAGACCTCCAAAGTCCTTTCCAATGCTATAATTCTGCTTCAGTGGCCAATGTGGTGGTGTAAAATGGGGAGGACTAGATTTTCTGGGGCTTTTTCTTGAATTTTTGAAGATTTTTTAAAAAGACAAGTTAATTTCTACTGAAGTTTTATATTCTATTGCACAATAGCAGAAAACCACACTTCAGCTGTTGTGGTCTACATTTTCTGGGCACTACCAAAAAAAAATGGAGTTTGGATGCTACAAGAGTTTTGTCTCCCAGTGACTGCTTTTTCCTTCACTGAAGCCTCCAGTGCTTTATTTATGTCTTAAGCACCTATGCCTGCTCTCATTATCCAGGAGTAATGCTGTGAATCTGGGGGGTGATAAATCACCCCTGGTGATAGATCAGTGGTGCTGACATTTCATCCAAGCAACTGATACTTTATCCTCTTTGTGGATGGATAATAGTAGCTACAGAGAGGAGGAACAATGGAACCATCTTTGCTTTCCTACATACAAAGGCTCCTTTCACGTCATCATTCTCCTCCCTGGGAGAAAGTTAGGGGAGGAAAAATTAAAATAGCTGCGGTAACTACACAGGAATATAGCAAGGGGTAGGAAAGCAACGATGAAAAGAAGAAAGCATGTAGGCTGCCTACAAAGAAAACAAAAACAGAAGAGAGTGATTTTCAGAGCTGAACTGGAAAGCTCCAGGAGACATATTGCTTAATGGATGGATGCCATTTGGGATATTTAACTCTTTTACAGCATAACATGCAATTTGCATAGCAACTTCATTCAATGCCATAATTATAAAACCATTCAACAGCACCCTGGGACAGCGTACCTTTGTGTGCAACAGCCTGTGGACTGATAGGTCCATTTCCCTTCCCGTTTCCTGCGACTTCTTTCACACCCAGCCAGAGCCATTAGTCAAGGGGCATCAAGAGAAGATTCATAGCACCATTAATAGCAATCAAATAATTGACAAAACATTCCATTGAGTCAATGAACTAAGCCAAATCTCTAAACACCAAACTGGTTTTGGAAAAGGGAATCTTGGAAAAACAAAAGAGGGCAACACACATAAAAAAAATCCAAGTTAAAATTATATAATTAAGCTAGCCATAGTAATTTATTATGGCTTCTCTTAAATTTTTGGATTTTAGCAGATATTTGAAGTACTGCACAAAGGATGGCTGGAAAGATAATCTGGGCCTCCTACTTAGATAAGAAGTGAGGGAGGCCAGGGTACTGGCTTATATTAAGGGCAGACAACCTACTATACTAGGGAAGGATATGATTCTCACCCATCTCTTTCCTTGTAGACCTCACACAAATATGCTACCAAATTTCAGCTCCAAGATTGCCAAAAACTGGTTGCAGCTTCTTGTCATTTTGGCACAGAATATATATGAGCTGTGAAATTGTTTTAAGAATATAAGGAAAATCCCCCACCTCACAGAACCCAAACTCAGTAACTATCCTTATCCTGTATGTAATGGAGCCCCACTCAGTCTACATCATTGACAGCTCATGTTAAGAGCAGCTCTTAGCCATAAAAAAATTGTTTGTCCCTAGCCCACCTGAAACCAGTCTACAAGGAAATTAATCTCATAGCCAAAGTTCTCCCTGTCACATCTCATCCTTTTCTAGTTCTCTGGGTCCAGTGTCCCCTTACTTGATTTGCTCCAGATTTGTTGGGTCTACAACAGAATTCCAACCAGCTTGATGTAGAAGTAGAATATTGCTCCATATTTGTCATATGACAGTTCTGCGGGTGAAGGGAAGTACCATTATTGGTATATTTATACAAACTTAATGTGATAGACAAATGACCAGTGATCCAAAAGAGGAGCACACAGTGTAAAGCCAGGAACATAAATTCACAGCTACCTGTGTTTCCCCAAAAGTAAGACCGGGTCTTATTTTCTTTTGGGCCCCAAAATAAGCACTAGGACTTATTTTTGGGGGGTGTCTTTTTTTTTCATGGAGTCCCACTTCTTCTGCTTGGTCATGGCAGGGCAGGAGGCCTCAAGGCATACCAGTGTCACTGCTGGTGCGAGGAGGGGCTGGTGGTGGAACTGTCCCATGTGCCCTGCACCGGCTTACCTCAGCCCCCCCCCCATGCCCTGACATTTGCCTTGCGGCCATGGCACCCACACACTACTCAGCTTCTTGGTCTGCTGTGGCAGCGAGCAAGCAGAAGTGGGCTGGCGACCACATGGGTTCCTGCTGCATATGGCTTTTGTGCTGCTGCCACAAGGCAGATGTCAAAACATCAATGTCCTGGCTGTGGGGCCCTGAGGTAAGCCGGTGTGGGATGTGTGGGGCCTCGCCTCATTGCTGTGACACCATGAGCAACTAAATGGAATGGGTGGCAAGCCGGCTGTGCAGGCTCTTAAGTAGGGCTTATTTTGGGGGTAGAGCTTATATTAGGCTCACATGTAAAACCCCATGCTAGGGCTTATTTTTGGGATAGATCTTTTCAGGGAAACAGGGTAGCAAAATTACTGTTGAAAGATGCAGTCCAACACATGATAACACAAAAGAAAGACCTGTTGGGGAAAAAATCATTTACTTCTGCACAGCAGTATTATCAGTCTTCACATTTTTCAGCTGATGGAAGGCAATTGGCCACGATTCTGCTAGATGGAAATGACTTGTGGCCTCTTCCTTTCATGGATAATTATAGTTCAAGATTTCTGCGGCAAGAGTTAAATTCCACTATCCTTTAAAACTAATGGATTAGGATAGTTTTCAATTTGAAATTGGTCTAAGAACCATTTCACTAAAAGGACACCATCATACAATTTGTTCCTGGCACTAAAGATAACTCACCCTTTCCCATATGTGCAATTAATGTACTCATTGTTTTTGGCCAAATGCATATCATTCTTTCCAAATCAGATAGCTGAGGTTACTCCTGAAAGTTCCAGTTTTAAAACAGATGTAGAAAAATACACTGAAGAAATAAAGGAGAAGGAATATTTCAGCAGTCTGTTATTCACATGACAAAGGGGCCAAAAAGAAACATTTGCAAACTGGAGGTTATTCAGGATTAATGTTTCTCCACCATGAGCACTATCCAAAGGAAAGGGAAAGAGGAAAAATTCAACATTTTACATCAACAGAAGTGACTGCCTGGTTACTATTGGAGACTAATGCTCAGCTGGTTTGTTGAAAGCAATCTAGTTCCCATCCCTGGATGACTGTAAAAAAAATGGCAGGAGATAACTACTACCAGCCCATTGGCAATTGGACTTTTTTTTATAGTTTCATATATTATTTTTCCTTCTTTGAATAAAACATATAATTCTGAAGAAGGCAAAATGGCATTCATTTAGACATTGATGTGATTTAATGATTGTGATGAAAAATACAAAACATAAACACTTACAGTAGCACTTCTATGGAATGGGGCAATCTGAGATACAAGTGTAGTTGTAACTGAAACAGCATATGCATCCATCCATACAACAAAGATGGAAACAAGGAGTCTCTCAAACAAAATTAGAAGTGAAGATATATAAGTCAAGGTAAGCGGCTTTCTTATAATTTAAAAAATGTGTAAGAAACTACTACCCAGGAAGAATAGAGTGCTATCACGTTACATATTGTTTTATTTTATTTATTTAAATTTTGCCCTGCCCTTATGCTCTAATGTGGGTTCTAAAATGACTAGAAAACATTCACAAATATCATTGCAAAGCATAAAACAGATTAAATGTGACTCTGAAATACAGGAATGTAAATTCGCCTTTTAAAATTGCATTTGCTGTCAAAAGGCATTCAACTTTTTAATTTACTCAAGCAAAAATGTTAACCTGTTTATACAGAGTTTGTGCTCAAAATCAAGAAGACAAAACCAAACCCAGGAGCTTCTCATACACTTGCAGAGTTTTACTGCAAAAGCACTGCTGCTTTTTGGCAATAGACTCATTAAAGAATCAAATGTATTAATTTCCTGGAAATGTTCGACTTTGCAATTTTCTGCTCAAGACAAACAACAGAAAAGAGCTGGATGAAAGTAATTGAATCCATTGGCTGAAACCCAGGTTTGATTAAATATGGCCATTAGCCAACATCTAAAGGCCTTGTGGATGGCTATTTCTTCTATAACAGTGAGAGAAGAAAAGTATCAGTGCATATCACCAACAAGAAGCCAAAACTGATTTCTTTTATTTTTCATTGTGTGGAACTAGTCTTTATGAGTACATAGTGGAAGGAATCTGCACCCTGAAAATCTAGCAGAGTTTTTGTGTTCCTTCATAAAAACATAAGCAGCATACAAATATAAAATCAATGTTGCTGAAATCATATTCCATAAACAATTTTTATTTATTTTTTATTGGTGAACCAGTTAGAGTGATTGGGATTGGACAGTATATAAATTTAATAAACAAGCATATGAAAATAAATATTTATTATATACTTTATTAGAATTTGGTCATTCTCTTTTTCTCTGTGGGTGGGTGCATATTTTTATACAGGTCATGATACACAGCTGAGTAAATGTGCAGTATCTGTAAAAAGGCAAATGACATACCAAAGAATATTTGGAAATATTTGGAAAATTTGGAAAGACCAGCAAAATTATAAAATCAAATCTAATCTGCATCTAAAATGCTGTATGTAGCTTTGGTAGTCACTTTTTAAAAAAGGATGGAACAGAACTAAAAACAGTACAGAGTAAGGCAGCCAAAAGAATTACTTTATAAGAAAAGGCCATAATGTTGGGGACTTTCTAACCTTTAACCTTAGAAAAAGGCAACTTCAGCAAACATAAGCAAGGTGTATAACATAACAAGCAAAATCAAAAGGATTTTTTTCTCCTCTCAAAATATTAGAAACAATTAAGCCAGTTAGATTTGGAACTGACACAGGAATTTCTTTTAAAGAGTATATAATTAATCCATGGACAAAACATGGCAATAGCCACTAATTAATATGGCTTTTTAATGGGGAGGTTAGAAAAATTCTGGGAGGAATGTCATAGAAGCATAGAATCATAGGGTTGAGGAGGAATGCGGTGAATCACATGGTTAGGAGGACTCTGGGCTGATAATCAGCAAGCCCATGTTCAATAACCCAAGTACTGCTACAAGACAGAGCGAGGTCTTGTCATCCCAGCTCCTGCTGACCGAGCAGTTCAAAAATGAGTAATCACGAGTAGATAGATAGGTACCACTTCAGTGAACACATTAATGGCGACATACTTAGTCATCTTCTGGACTACTCTGATGTCACCAGATAATCCTTTCAACCCAGAAGTGCCTCAATGCTCAACACGAAAGCAGCAGCATAGGGTTGAAGAGAATGTGGAGGTCATCTAGTCTAACCCCCTGCCTAAGGCAGGAGTCTTCATAACATCTGAGACAAATGGTTGTTCAGACTTTTCTTGAAAACCTACAGCAATGGAGATCACCAGGGTTTATTACTCTTGAAACTTCAATGTTATCTCTGGAATTGGCAGCATGTCTCCCAATACTATTATTGAATTAATAGGACAATATGGCCCCCTCCCTTCTTGCTCCCCAGAGTCGTTTGCTATAAGACGGGCAATAAATAAATGCAACAAATAATTAAATAAATAGTGAGGAGGCACCTGATGGGCTGCTAGAGAAACAAAAATAAATTCCCACCTAAGAGAGTGCTTGGTAAGGATCCCTGTTAGCCGTAAATGATGGCAAGGTTCTTAGCTCAGTGTTCCTTTACCCAAAATAGGAGAGATTAATATCTCTTATTTGTGCATAAACAAGGAAAGGTCTCCCACAGATACAAGGTGAGAGGCCCCGTGGAAAGGTTGGGAATCACTTTATATATAATTCAAACATATTGGATTTGGAATGTGTGCTTTCATTGGTTAGCATCATTTGACTCATCTGTGATGTAGACTATGTAACATTTCATAGCATCCCTTAACATTCTTAGGATGATCTTGTCAATGCCTAGTTGTATGTTCAGTAGGTGTGGTTCTCACAATATAATTAGTTTTCAGGTTACTAAAGTTCAAATATTTGGGCAATTCTCATCTTTGGCTGGTCTGAACTAGTTCTTATCAGAATCCACATTCCACATGGGGAATTTGCTTGTTACTTCAAACAACTAGAAATATTAATCAAAAGCACTACTTACTGAAAACAGTTACACAAGGAGGCCGCCTCTCCTGCTCCCATTATTCTCACCTATCAAGAGGGGGCTCATGTTCAGCAATACAGTGTAACCAGACTGCAGGCATTTATTATCATATGTGGCATGATTGTATTTGCACAATACTGGAAAAATGTGAATACCCCATCAGATGAGGATGTAATTCGAAAAATACTAGACTGTGCAGAGATGGATAGATTGACATTCAAAATAAAAATAAAGGAGTCACAGAATATTATCTAACATGGAATAGATTTTATGAATGGTTAGAAATAAGAGGTAGAAATTAGATAAAAGAAAAATGAATGTTATGTATGAAACTAAATATAAAGATGGTTTATAATTATGAGTATGCCAGTATAAGTAACAGAATTGTAAATAAGCTAAGCTAATATAAAGAAAATTAGTTTAAATTATTCTGCTATATCACTACTATTGTTAATATATATTTTAATATTTATGTTTGCTTTTTGTATTTGTTTTCTTGTCGACTAATGATATGCCCTGACAATACACTGTATTCAAAATGTTTATGAATAATAAAAACATATACTCCACACAAAAAAGAGGGGGCTCAGTGATGGTTATTCTCTGTGCCATCTTGCCTGTCCCCTGAGCCGAGAATGGACCCTGCTCTCTTAGTCCTCAAATAGCTCATAAAAATCTGATTCTTTTGGAAAGCCTTTGGGGATTGACCATGAACCACTAGCATCAATTCTTGATACTTGTAATTAATGCAATTGTATTATTATTTTATGTATTGTTACTGAGGCAGTGGGTAAATCAAACAGACAGATCTCACTGCACAGAAAGCACTTTAAACCGAATAGCCAGATTAGACAGACCTTCAATGTATGCCCTCAGCTAACCATACAGCTAAGTAACTGTTCACTATGTCAGGAAGTGCAACGGCTCAGTGGCAACTCCTGCCCATCTAGCAGTTCGAAAGCATGCAAATGTGAGTAGATAAATAGGTACCACTTTGGTGGAAAGTTAACAGTATTCTGTGCCTCCGCATGTAGTCATGCTGGCCACATGACCACGGAAATGCCTTTGGACAATGCTCACTCCCTCAGCTAAGAAAAGATGAGCACCGCTACCTAGGACACAACTGGACAAGGGAAAGAAACTCTTACCTTTACAACAGGTCAGTTCCCATAGTGGGACTGCACTGCAGATAAATTACTGTACAACCCACATTGAAATGATCTTGTCTTACTCTTAGGTGTACCTGATCATTAACCTTATTTAAAATCCACTGAAACCCTGAGCAGGTCATTTGTTGATTCAGGGTAAGGGATCACCCAGAGGCATACGATATCAATAGTACATCACTACTCCAACTGAACCATGCAGTAATGCCATGGAAGTTCTGAACCAGTATTTGGAGGCTGTAAGGCTTTGGGTAGGGCAAAATAATCTCAGATTAAATCCTTCCAAGAAAAAGCTATTTTTGGTCAGTAAACAATTCAGCAATTTAACAATAACTGACCCATTGATATTATGGACTGGGCTCATTCTTCACATGAAAGAGTTGGTTTGTAACCTGAGGTCCTCCTGGACTCTTGCTTTTTCCAGGAAATCAGATGAAAGCTGCAGACAAGTGAGTGGATGGGCATTGTCCAGCTACATCCAGTGAATCAACTACTATCATACTTTGACCAGATTGACCCAATAAGTTATCCTTGTCTTGATCACCATTAGGTTAGAATATGGTTACATGCTGCATAAGAGGATGCCTTGGGAGATGACCCAGAAACTGTCATTGTATAGAATACAAGGGTTGATAACCCAGATTGCTTCACCAAAATCCAATCTGTTTAAACTATCTAAAGAGAGCATTTTTTTTCTTTTTCCCCACTCTTTTGTGAAGTTTGTGGAATGTGAACCAGGCCACACTTTCTGTGCAACGGCCCGTACCTCATGCAAAATTAATACCAGGAAATATGAGCGGCTCCAATGCTTTTCGGTTTCAAGAAGGAAGTGAAAGTAATATTATTTAAAGAAGACTCTGGCCTGTATCTTTGTTGGAAGTCTGTAATTGCTAACACCTACTTTTTCAGTTGCTTTAATGTATTACACTTCCAAGTCAAAAATCGCTTTTTCAGGAGGCAACTGGTCTTTGTTTTTCTTTTGAAGACGTTTCGCTTCTCATCCAAGAAGCGTGTTCAGCTCTGACTGGATGGTGGGGAATGGAAGGATTTATATCCCTTACAGAGCTGGTCATTTGCATCCTTTATAAATCCTTCCATTCCCCACTATCCTGTCAGCGCTGAAGAAGTTTCTTGGATGAGAAGTTAAACGTCTTCAAAAGAAAAACAAGAAAGTCCATTTGCCTCCTGAAAAACCACCGTTGGGACAACCATGACCTGGATGACTGAGAATCTCTACAGACTTTTACACTTTGAAGTATTGTATGCCCCAGAGTGCGTATAGTTTGGGGTGGTCGGTATAAACACGAAATAAGTAAACTTGAATAACGTGTGCTTTTGCAGAAGGGGCAAGCCCAGGCAGACTAAAGTGGAAACCTACTGAGGGAAAATGCAAGTCATTCCTTAAACTCGGGTCGGGTTAAGAGTCTTCTCAAATTCTAAGCACTACCTGAGCCAAAGAAGGGGGGAGGGGAAGCGCATGGATGGCACATGTCACAATCCTGCTCTCTGCGCACACTCCATGCCGAACCGCTCCCGTTCAACGCTATGACCCCGCCTTTCCGATCCAGACTTCGACCAATCATGGACGAGGGAAAAGTTACAAGAGTCCAAATCCCGCCTTCCTCGAAACCTTCATTTTAGGAGCGCAGCAACAACAACAAAAAACAACAACCCTTGGTTTTTTTTCTAAGCTCCGCGAGTTTCCTTGGGCATTTGCGTCACGTCGCTCTACGACGATTGGAGACGTCGTACCCCCCGTGCGTGGAGCAGCAGTCCGACTCGCGCAGGCGTAGAACAACCTCCTATGGTGTGTAGCACCTCGCCAATTCAGCTGCGCATGCGGAAGGGCTGGCCCGCGGTCCGTTCACATCCTTTGACGTCAGGGAGCAACTTCTTCTCTGCAAGAAAGGGAGCGGCCGCCAAATCAGCGTGCGCGCTCCCGCGCCCTTCCTCATCCTTTGCGTGAGCGTAACCCCGCCCCACCCGTCCGCTGAGTCCCTCGGCCCGGCTGTGCGTGCGTACGGCCTGCTCCCGTCCGGAGCGTGACTGACTAAGGAAACCGAGAAGCGCTCGCCTGAGGAGGGAACCGAGGGGCATGAAGTCGAGAGACGCCGTCGCTGTTCACCCGTGAGGAAGCTCTGCCGGGAGCCAAGTCCCTACAGCTGCTGCCTGCCCTGCCCGGCCCGGCCCGCTGTCACCAAGGCAGCCATTTTGTGCCTCCCCTTCCCTCCCTCAGCTTGCTGCCGCCTCCTCCTTCGCCACCGCCGCGGAGCCCGGCCTTGTGCGTTGTAGTACGGAGGGGTCTCGCAGGGCCCAAGGCGGCGGCGGCGCCTGCTGAGGCAGAGCCTGGCGAGGAAGTGGCGCGCGGCGCGGTGGGGCCCCCATGGCGAAGAAAACCTACGACCTGCTCTTCAAGCTGCTGCTGATCGGCGACTCGGGCGTTGGCAAGACCTGCGTGCTTTTCCGGTTCTCCGACGATGCTTTTAACACCACGTTCATCTCCACCATCGGTGAGCGAGAGTTGGGAGTGCCAAGTATTGCGCCCGCGGCTTTTCTTTTCTTTTCTTTTTTTTAATGCTCCGACTTTCCTCTAGAGAGCCTCTTTGTGCCCTTCCAGTATAATATCTGTATTTTCTCCTCCATCTCGGCTTTCTCTTTCGTTTTTTCTTTTTCATGTGGCGAAGAAAGGTGCGCCTGTAGTTGGTTTCATCTCCTCCCTTCGAAAAATTCTTCTTCCAATGCCGATAAGGGCAAAAGATGATGCGAGTTTTGGGTTGTTAGATTGAGGAAGTTTATTTTATGAGGTAACCCCACCCCAAATATCTTGTTTAGGCATCCTTTGTTCCTGTTCTCTGTCTCATTATACTTTCAAGTTTTGAATGTAGGATAATCCACCTTTCACCTAGTATTTTTTAGAGTATAATCCATTCTTGGAATAATCTTTGTTTCTTTGTAATGTAGCTGCTGACTTGATGAATTTTCTTTTTATTTCTATATTGGGTTGATATTTTGCAATCTCTGCCTTCCATAAGAAATTAGCTGTCATTCCAGCTGCCTAGTGGGCTGTGCTTATTCAAATAGCCCTGGCCTTTTGAAAAAGAAAGCAAACATGTTTTTAATACATTATGCTAACTGTAGCACAGTGATCTGCTAACACCAGTACCACATACTCTTATTTTTTTCATGTTGTTAGTGGAGTATGGCTTTATACCACTGTATCTAACCAATGCTACATTCATTCCTGGGAGTGACCTCAACATCATCCAAGGTTTTCTATTTCTCCCACACCCCCTAGTGTTGATACTGCTTGTTCATACTAGTTTTCTTAAATATATATCATCCTTTGTGCCTGATTTCTTTGTTCATATTTGTTACATACATTTAATTGCTACTCTGTCCCAAATGAACATCTAGTTGATCCATGTCATGTATACAGGTTAATAATGGCTGTTGCCCTACTGTCAGTTTCCGATGTTTGGAGGAAAGAAATTCCTCTATGAAGGAGGTGATAGTGATTTTTGGAAATCTAGAAATGTGTGAAACAGTTTTTGTTTTGTTTCAGTGCTGGACTTCAATGGCTGTTCTTTGAGAGTTCTAAAAGTTTCATGGCTGGAAATAGATTACTGGTTTGCGAAAATCCCCATTAAAAAAAATATATTGTGACAGGCAGATTCTCTAACCATTCTGTAAGATTAAATCATGAGTTTGAATGAAAGTTGTATTCTCCAGCTTTACTACATATCCCTATTAATGCTGAGGATGCAGAAACCTCTATATCAGTGTTGTCAAAACTTTTCGGCCTAGTGCTGAAATGGGAGCGCACGCGCGGGGGGGGGGGGGGAAGAGCCCCACAAACCAGAAGAGCAACTCCCTGGCGTGTGCATGCGCACTGGCCACCTGTCTTCCGGTTTCTGGCACGCATGCGTGCACGAAGGCCAACTGGCCAGTGCGCATGCGTGCACCTAAAACTGGACGTTCAGCTTCCCAGTGCGCACATGCATGCAGGGGAGCTGCTGTTCCAGTTTCTGGTGCTCCTGCGCATGCAAAGACCAGCTGGTAACCCAGAAGAGCAACGGGCGGCAGCTGGTGTGCCCAGAGAGATGCTGTGCGTGCCACTTCCGGCACACATGCCATAGGTTCACTATCACGGCTCTATGTAGATACTTCAGATTCCTAAAATGAATTCAGTTGAATCGAACCTATTAAAATTATTCATTGTGTTTTGCTTTGCATACTTTAGTTTAGCAAAATATTCCAAAGATCTCAAATTACAAGTATAGGTTGATGGTATCATTTGCTAGTCACTGCTGCAGTTTATCATAGCGCTATTAGTGCTGGGGACTTTCAGCTGAATATGAAAATCAACATTGTAGGACTGCAGCTCTTCCAATTCAAAGGCAGAAAGGGGCTTCTGAATTCATTTCGGGCATGAATATAGCACCTACCTGTAGCCGCTTAAAGCAGCCATGCCTTTTCTTATGGTTACATGCAGTTAGACCAAAAAAAAGACATCTTTGGTTCACAGAGTTACATAGTACACAGAGTGCTATGTTTGTGTCCATACATGCTCTTAAGGATTTTTTGCTTTTGAATCCAAATTATCATATAACCTTATTGTAGGACATTTATATAGACTATGTCAAAAACTGCTTTATGCATAGTGTTTTTAATTATAAATACCCCTTGAGCATCTTCTTAGCTATTCTCCTCACTTAAATTCACAGCTACACATTAGAATTGAAGAACAGTGTGTAGAATGGCAAATAACCATATTTATTGGTGAATCATGTATAATTTTCATTGAGATAGATTTCTTTTCTGAAAGGTGTGATGGGAAAGACTACTTTTATTAGTGGCAGCAGTTAATGTTCATTTCCTCAAGTTTGCATATAGTGAACGGATTTGTAAGAAAATCTATAGATTTAGGATGTTTTTCAAAGTTCTAAGGAGAAGCCATCTTAGAGTTGATCCACACATTATGTACACACTGAAGGCAATTGTTTATTGATTATAATGTGCATGTTCCTGTTAATTTAGATGTAAATTTAAATAAAGTAATATGTAGTGGCTTTTGATCTAATAGATTTACCAGAAGCTTTCACTGAAAAAAAATTCTTAATGAGATGCATACATGTTGGCAGTTTGTTTTTTAGAGTTAACAGATACTTTTTATAATTGTTTGCTGCTATACAAACAGAACTTTATTGTTTTAGACATTAAATATAACCTCTAATATTTATCTTTCTAGTTTTGTCTAGTTTAAAATTTAAATTTACTACTTATAGGTAGTCCTTGACTTAAAACCACAATTGGGACTGGAATTTCAATTGTAAGTTATTGCCACTGTAAGTCAAGCACTATGTATACATATATACATACCATTTTTATAGTGAATCACAGTCATTAAGCAAATTCATTTTGTTTGCTGGAAACTGGCAAAAAAAGTCACAAATTGCAATCATGTGACTACAGGATCCTGCAGTCATTCATAAATGCAAGCTGGTTACCAAGTGTCCAAAAAATGTGGTAATACGATCATGGGGGAAACATTTTATGAGGCCCAGAAGGGCTTTGTAGGCTGTAATGTACCTTTTCCAAGGCCGTCGTAACTTTGAAGGAACAACCATCCGTAAGTTCAGAACTATCTTTGCATCCAAAGTTATGACGGACCTCCCCATAACTACTTACAACCTGGTTTCAAAGCTCTGACACACATACACTCTCCAGCAGGGACATGATCGCATTTTGGGCACTTGGCAATCAATCCACATTTACAAGCATTTGCAGCATCCCAAGATCACATGACTAAAATGTATTTATTTTTTAATTTAGTTATTGCTGGAAATGGATTTACTTCCAGTTTCAAGCAAAAAATGCTCTTTGCCTAAAGTGGGTTCATTGTGACTGCCACAAAAAAGGTAGTAAAAATGGGCATGGTCACATAGTGATCCACTTAATGACTGGGACAACTTACAATCATCGTAAGGGCTCAATTATAGTCATAAGTCAAGATCTATCTGTATGTGGTTATCAATTGCATAGTATTCCCTCTTGCTCACTTAAAAACAGAAGCTTTGGAAAGCCTTTCCTTTTGATGGCATAAAGGTTAATAATATCATGTTTATTAGCTAAGATTGGAATAGTTGTTTAAAAACATTCCATCTGACTTTTGCAGCATGATACAGATAGTCCTCAATTAATGGCCACTCATTCAGCGACTGTCTAAAGTTATGCTGGCACTGAAGGAGTGGTGACTGCAGTTGGTTCTCAAACTTCCATCTGACCCAAAGCTCTTGTGTTCATGATCTTGATGCTTGCCAACCAGCTTGCACTTGCAACATTGCAGTGTCTTGTGAACACAGGATCATGATTTGCAACCTTCCTTGCTGGCTTCCCACAAGCAAAGTCAATAGAGAAGCTAGCAGGGAAGGTCACAAGCTGCTCAGTGAAGTCTCCCCTGTCTGCACACTCCTCAGGCCTCACTGTGCCACTTGTGCATCCTCCCCCACATGGCAGCTGCCACCCCAAACCCCACTGTAGTCACACTGTGTCTCCCCACCACTCATGCACCCTGATAGTTCCCCTCTCATCTGGCAGCAATTATTCCAAGTCCTGGCATACCTATGCCATGCCTTTCCTGATACTTGTGCATCTTTTCCCAACTGGCAACAGCCACTTACCTGCCTTCAGTCTTGCTTGTGAGCCATCTGGGACTTAAAATTTCCTGCCAATCTTCCCATTGACTTTGGTTGTTGGAAGCCAGCGAGATGTTGCAAGGTGTTTACTTAACAACCCATCATCTTCTTTTAACAATTGCAAAATGTAACTCAGGAATTGCTGTCACCAAGCAATGTAGTCATCTGACATTGTGCTTTGCGACTGCATCACTTAAGGATGGAAATTCCAGTCCCAAATTGCCATTGTAACTTGAGGACTGCTTGTAGTGTCATACTAAGGATCTGTAATGTGTGTTCTTTATAACAGCACCTGCTCTTTAGTATTTCTTTGTCTAGCACAGGATTCCCCAAATTCTTCAGTTCATTAACTCCTCAACGAAATTTCAGATTGTTCATCAACCCCAAAACATTGTAACAGAGACAACTCAAGGCTGCTTCCACTGTTGACTGACCGCTCAAAACTGTGTCGCTTCTAACACCTCACCTTCAGGACTAGGAACTGGTGTGCAGCTTTACAGAGACCTCACAGATTAATTGAACCCCATCAACCATCTATTATTTATCAACCACTTATTGATCCCCAGACATCCACTGACTTTCAGTTAGTCCCATCAACCTGGGGATATTGATACTGACCAGTTTGGGTAACCCTGGTCTAACCTCTACCTGAATGTGTTTAAAAGGGCCCTTAAAACTTGGCTTTCCCCACAGGCCTTGCGTTAGCCTGACTGGCAGATCCTGTGTGCTGTGATGTTTTTAGAATATTTTTTGCTTCTTCAGAATGTCTGTAGTTTTTTTACTGGTATCTTTTTTAATAATATTTTTATTATTGTACTTTGTCCAAAGCTATTGACTTGAACGCTCTTATATATTTAATGAATAAATAGAAACTCTTAGTAACACAGAGAATCTTCCACCTGCCCACTCCAAACTTTACTGTCTTGTTAAACATCATTTAGTAAAAGTTCTAGTCTAGTTTTTGGGTATTTGTCAGCTTATTTATTTTATTTATTAAATTTATATGTCATTATCTCCCCAGTGAGGCAACTCTAGGCGGCTTACAGATCATAAAAAGATAAATAGAAAAGCAGTTAAAAATTTAAAACTATGCAAATTAAAAAGATTAAAACTATTTAAAAAAGGAACCAAGGAATGGACGTTACAAAGATGAGCATCAACCACCTCCAGCAGTGAGCACCCCCTTTGGGGTCTCAAGCAAACCAGCAATGCCAAGTTTTAATGCCCTTCCAAAAGGCCAAAAAGGTGGGTGCACTTCTCACCTTCATTGGTCAAGTGTTCCACAAGATTGGGGCCACAGCAGAAAAGGCCTTCTTGACTCTACCCACCAGAATTCTTGTGGTTCGTAGTAGGACTTTTCCACTAGCACAAGTGGAGTGGGTTAGTCTTTCTGAGATGAGTCACCTCCTCAGATACCTTGGACCTATGCCATATAGAACTTTAAAGGTAATACCCAGCACCTTGAATTGTACTTGAAAGCAATAACATTGTTATATGTGCCATCCTAGGGACCCCCAGAACTGTGCACATTGCTGCATTCTGCACCAGCTCTAGCTGGGCCTGTATATTATTATATCATGACCCATTATTAGCATTTATCATATTTTATTCTGATGTTAATTAGTGTACTTTTTTCTTATATGCAAATACTTTCAAACTTTACTATGTTTGAAAGCCTTTAGCAAGTTTTAACAGTCTCCTAATATTTTGTTTGGGGAATTTTTAGGACTGCTGTAATTCTCAATACATCTTTCAGATGTATTAATTTGATACAATGGTTGACACTTCAGAATGACATTGGATCTTCAAAATTAAGTTTCTGGCACATCATTTAGTTTGCCAATGATTTGGGACAGTGTTATTTTTAGTTGTGGTCCTGCTCTTGTTTGAAAAGTAAATGCTGAGAGGAGGGAGATGGTTTCTGTATCCCAGCTAGGATTGTTATAAATACCTTCCTGCTAAAATATCCAAGTCATCATAGGTTCCCTGACAGAGCAGAAAGTTGGACTTCAAAAATGAAATTGAACATAATCAAGTATATATTTGTGCATATTGTACTATATTATCAAATAACTTATTTTATGTTGGAGTCCAGAGAAGTTATTTTCAATCCATGTATCTTGGGTTATAATCTATTACTGTTAAGGCATTGGTCATCCTTTACTGGGGAGTTTCTGAAAGGAAGTGTCATAAGTACACCTCTGGAAAGTTCGGGTATGGAGGTTTATTTTACATGCCTCAAGCATCATTTACTTGATGCTTTTTAATGACAACTAATAAAAGTTGTGTTATATGTTTATAATGTAAATGGACTACTATTCAACAATTATGGCTTGTTGGGTTTAGCTACCAGGGATTTTTCTTATTACTAATACAGTGTAGTTGGCGTATATGACTGGAGCTTTATTTTAGATTTTGTGTGTAAGTAATCCTTTGGAAATACTATTAAGTATTGCACTTATAAGGGTCTGGCAGCAATTTACAATTTAAACCTACATTTAGCAAGAAAACTAGGCTGAGAGTTGTGATAAATTGGATGTTAGCACAATCCACCCAGAGTTGCCCGGTGGTAAGATGGGCAGCCAATAAATTTTATAAATAAATAAAATTGTGAAGAAGCAGTATCTGTTGCCTTGATTAATAGAGTGGTTGACTGCAAATAATGATTCTGTTAGTAAGATTTCTTCAAATTAAGTACCAGTAAACTGATGGGATTTATAGTGCTAGACTGAAAACTCTGCATAAATCATTATTTTAAACTTTGGACTTCGAGCTATATGGAAAAGATTTTATGCATTTACATCTGCTAAATCTGAATGGTTGTTTTCCTGATAGCATTTTATTTGTTCCTTGTTAGTCACTTAGTATTAATTTGAAGTGACCATAGTCTAAATTCATTTGGGATATTTTTGGAATAATCATTGCTCTCCAAGGTTGAAAGTAGTAGAGAAATGGTTTGTCTAAAGTCATGGTTTTCACTCTCATAAAAAGAAGGAGCAGTGAGGAGAATTTGTAGATCTGGAATGTTGTATGCTGGAACTCATTCTGAATCACCTTTGTTAGTGTCTTCCTGGACCAATATGCTTGATAACCACAAGCTTTAAAGTTTTCTTTTATTTTTGGATCAAATATGGTTTTGGTTAAAGTCAAATAAGGAAACTATGCTTATGCAAACCCTTTCAGGTGTAGCAGTTCAATAACTGAGTTCACAAAGCGTTTTGACCATAATTTATCAAATAAATCACACTGGTTGTGTCCATATACCACGTGGTAAGTAAAATCAAACAATACTATATATTAGAACAGGGGCAGGCAGTTTATAGATCTCATGCCCCACATTTGCAATCTGCAGAGCATGCCTAGACATTGCTGTCTGGGTGGAGGGCTATGATGAAAGATTCATGTAATGTCATCACATAAATACCACAAGTTACACACTTGTATCCACTGTTGAGACGAGAGTACATAATCATGGTGTGTGCGTGATGATATCACTGTTTGCTGTGAAGGCTGCTGTGCCCAGATCATTCTGCTAGAATTTAATGGCAAGATAATAACATGTTGACAATGAGGTACTTCTTGTGTTTTAATTAATGTTTTTAATTAATAAATATGGAAGATGGCTACCCCCTCTAGAAGTACCATATCAACTACAACTCATTCTTCAATGTTCAAAATAAAAGAGCATTTCCAGAGGGGAAAAAAGTTGTCTACTTGAATTTAGCAAGATTTGCAAATCTAGCAAGAAGGTGAGACAAAAGAACAATCCTATACAAGTAATCTTTGCTAAAAAATCATTTATTGTTCAAACTCATGATGGCACTAAACAAATGGTAGATATGGCCAGTTCTCGAGGTTACGCCTGTTATAATATACCTGCAGTCACATAACCAAAATGTGGGTGATTGGCAGCCCACCTAAATTTATGACCAACTCCCCCTATCCTATCTTCTCTCCCC
>JANHFL010002059.1:210099-233596 GCA_032468155.1 Oxyrhabdium leporinum | reverse complement strand
ATTTTTATGTGAACCGCCCCGAGTCCTCGGAATGGGGCGGTATATAAATTTAATAAATAATAATAATAATAATATGATAGTAGTATTCTACAAGACAGTCTTCCAATATTTGAAGGGCTGTCAAAGGGAAGAGGTTAATCATTTATTCTCCATAGCACTTGAAGGAAGGGTAAGAAGTCACCTCAAGATGAGATGGATGGCACATGACAAGATGAGAAGACAAGATGTAATGGGTGGAAGCTCATCAGTGGGAGAGGCAACCTGGAAATGAGGAATTTCTTGCCAGTGAGAATGATTAATGGAACTGCTTACCTCCTGGAGTTGTGGATGCTCCATCACTGGAAGTTTTAAAGAAAAGATTGGACAACCATTTGTCCAGGATAGTATAAGACTCCTGCCCTAGGAAATTAGACTAGAAGACCTAAGGTCCCTTCCAGCTCTATGATTCTATGATTAAGTTATAACCCGGATATTATTTGATGTGCTGGTTATCATCTATAAAACCTTTCATAGTATAAGCCATCTACAGTTGTCTAGAGTTGAGCAGCCTCTAAATTATATAAATCAATATGCATATATATATCGATCTTGAATTTGTTTTAAAACATTTATTCTTCATTAAGTTCTGAGGATTTCTAATCTGATTGTAATCTGAAATATTTTAAAATATTTGTTTCTGTAATTAAAATTTTCTATGGATAGAAATATTCTACTGCAAATTTCATAGCATTTATGATTTTTGAAAACACCACAAAGTGCAATTCTTTATAGAATTCATTTTATATCCTACTGAAAATATATTGAACATTCTAACTGAATCTCAAATTAATTGAATTAATTACTTAGCAAATAGTTGCATTATACCCATACATTCTGGTTAAGAATATTGACTATTACAAGAAAACCCCCACATAATATGATCAGCATATATCACATCTTCAGCTTGCTTTTATGAAATCCTTGCTTGATCACAGAGCCTCCACTATCATTAATCCTTTCTAGAGATACCAGATTGGGCTGGCAAGCTCATACTGACTCTGTCTACATGATGTTGGCTTTATCTTCTCCTAGGCCATGTTTTAGCAGCCCACTGTTTTGTATACCACAAAATACTAGTCAAGCAGACTTATTTGGACAGTGTGGTCGAAAAAGTCAAGATGTTGGCCATAATAGTACAACACTTATAAAAAGCAAGTGGGGCTTCAATTACATGGCCCCCATCTTAACTTTTTTTTTTTTACTATGGCCTTCGGATTCTCCTGCGATGCAGCGACTGAACAGGGCAAACTGCTGTCCTACCCTAAGGTTTGTTAAAATGTAGAGGCTGGCTACAGAATGTCACCAGATGTCCTGATGAAGGTACTTTCCACCTGTAGCTTTTCTGTTTTCTCACCCTTTCTCTCATCTTTATTTACCCCTTGAGGAAAGGTTGGCACCGCTTTCCTGGAGCAGCTGGAAGCCCTCTAGAAGCTAGTAACCAGAGGAACAGTCAACAAACGTTCCAACGGGTTGACTTGACTGGTCCAGTCAAGGTGATGAGTAAGGGAAATGTCAGACCACGTTTGGAAGCAGAAACAGATCCATGTTAGGTGGTAGCAAATAACAGGCTTGGGGCAACCTCCAGCCTGCCTGTGTATGCAGGGGACATCTTGCAGATGGCTGCCAGTAGAGTCCTCCAGGAAGCCCCATACAATTCTGTTAGGCCTACTCCGAAATAGGCTGCCCTAAGTGACTTGCTGGCGCTAGGAAACCCTTCTTCTCAATCACCGCCGAGCTGATAGATTGATTTATTCTGGCCTGGTTGCCTCTGGGAGCCCTCGTGAGTTCCGGCTTTAGCCGACCGCTCCGAGGCGGAGAAACCAGAGAAGCGTCGAGGAGAGAAAGAACAGAGGCTCGGCCGCTTCGGCCATTCAAGGGGCGCCTGCAAGGGGGGTGCGAGCGCGTCCACGGCGGGCCCTCCAGTGGGCGGGTCTGGCCGGCCTCCAGCCGAGCGAGCGAGCCGGCAAGCCGAGAGAGGTACGTAGCCGCCGGAGCGAGCGCCACCTGGTCCCCCGCTGGCCGAGATTCTCTGCCCGACCGGGAAGAGCAGGGCCTGCTGGACGGGGCGGGCGGCGCTGCTCTTGCCTGGCGTGTCGCAGCGGTCGTCGGAAGAGGAGGAGGAGGAGGAGCAGCGCTCGGGCTTCGCTTGTTGTGGCTGCGGCTGCGGCTGCTTCTGAACGGCGCGAGCGACGAGGTGGAGGGCGATGCTCCTGCGGCGGCGACGGGGCGGACGGCCAGCATGGAGCGATTGGCGGCAGCTCTGGGCCGCCTGGCGTGGAGCTCCGGCCCGCCGCTGCCGCTCGACCTTATCGTGGCCAAATGCCGCTTGCCCGCCCTCGTGCGCCCCGGCCCGGGTGGGTCTCTCGCTCGCGGTGCGGTGGGGAGGCGAAGGGGGCTGCCTGGCTGCTTCTTTCGGTTGGGGATCGTTGTCTTGGCTGGAGGGATATTTCCTGGCCTCCCGGGGTTATCTGTGTTGTCAGCAAGGTGGAGGCTGAGAGGCGCTGTCGGTAAAACCGGGAGGGAACCGGGGAAGCAAGTGGCTGAGCGAAAGCGGGGGGTGGAGGAGGGACGCTGAACAAAAACTTTGCCGAGTTGCGTTCGATTCTTTATGCCTGTGAAGCTGATCCAGATGGCAGCGCGATCCCAAGGCGGATTCTCCGGAGCAAGCCCCAGAGGAATTAATGGACGGCTCTTCTACTGCTGCCGTGCACAGCATTTCGACGGCGGGGCTGGTGCAGAGGAACCGTCCTCGGGGCTTGCGGCGAATCTCCTCCGGCATCCCGCCTCTTCTGTCTCGTCTAGGCGTTGCGAGCGCAGCCCGGGTTCCTCCCTCCCGAAAGGGGAGTCCCGGCATTCCTGTCTGGGATTCCTCTTACAGGTGAAGCGGGCTTTGCACGGACAATTTGGCGTGCAGATCCGGTGCGCGGGGGGCGGCGCGCGGGATGTGTGTGTGTGAGAAAGGAAACCTAGTACCTGGAAACCGCTGAGCGGTTGATTTACTTCTGGCTGGACTTTTGTTTTGTTTTAGCGGCCGCTTCTTCCCCCTCCCTTCCCGTAGGGTTCATAGGTGGTCTCTTGTACAGATGCAAATGTGCATTGCAGGATCGGAGGGATGATTTTATGGCAATTTTGCCCGTTTCGTTCATTTCTCTTTCCCGAGATTTGCCCTCTCCCTCGCCCCACTTTTGTTCCCTCCGATTGCGGGGAGGGGTTGCTTGCAGATCCCTGGGGAGGGAGAGAAGGGTAGGGGGTGGCAAGCTGCCCGGCTTCGGCTTTTTGTACAGCGTGAGAAGAATAGAGAGTTTGGCTTTGAACGATGTTTTGAATACTAATGAGAAGGGAGGCCTGCTTCCGCCCCCGCCCCCCCATTTTTCTTGTGAATGGATTGGGGGGGAGGGCATGGCAACGTATACAATAGTCCCCTCCCCGCATGACTCGGTTATCTGTATTACCCCATTTCAAACTCCTCAGTTGTCTTGAAAAGCCTAAGGAAGCGGCCCTGAGTTGTCAAAACCCCCACCCCCTTCCCAAATACCAAGAGGAAATGGAAAGCCGGCTGGTCTTTTCCTGGAGGTTTTGCTGCTGTCGCTCGCTCGGGGAATACAACCATGTGCATTGGGTTAACCACTGTAGCCACCAAACGTTAGACGAGACGGGCCCTTTGCCTGATCCAGGAAAGCTCTTCCATTTATGATGAGTGTGCAGTGTAAGGTGACAGCTGTAGACAGGCTTCATGAAGCCCAATAGCTTGGGAGCTTGGCCCATCAGCTTACGGAACCTGATTAAGGAGATCAGCTGAAGATCAATATGCAGAACTTGATTAGCTTTGATCTTGGTTGGGCTGTGTTTTCCTAGTTTGCTGTCTGGTGTGCAGTTTCGGAATATTGTGCTAAACCAGACAGTGATCTAAATAATCACCTTGTAAGAAAGAACCCAACAGAAAAGGTCTTTTGAAGAAGGCTGGAAAATTATTTCTCTACTTTGAGATAGTTGTTCCACCTTAAAATATTTGATAAAGCAGAAGAAAATTTGCAAACTCTGTGACTGGAGTGTCCCACCAGAATAAGTTATTCAGAGATGCTGTAGACCGCTTTTTCCATCTAGAGGCTGGTTAACTCCATTAAAGGCAAAGATTTATACAAGCCAGGAAGCTTCTCGTATTCCCTGTAAGGACCTGATGCATTGAGAATGTATGAAAAAAGAATACTCAGTGCTGGGATTGTTTTTTTTCATCACCGGGCAGTGAAACTTCAGATGACATGGCTAAATACTCCTGGAGCTGGAGTATTTTAGCTTCAAAGCAACTTTTTAATGGGCCTCTTTCAAGTTAGATGTACAAAGGTGATGGAGAAACAGCTCTGGGGAATAGTATGTTTAATGGACACCAGAGATTATCTTGCTGGTTTTTACTTAAATTTCCATCAACCCCAGCCTGGCATGAGTAATGACAAAGGATTCTCGGAGATGTAATCATAAAACAGCTTGAGGACACCAGATTTCTTACTCCTGCTCTACTGTTTTGATACTTACTGTAGGAAAAGAAAGGTGCTAGTTTATGGTGGCAAAACAGGAGAAGAAATCTAGTATCACCTTTTCTAATTAGCACATTTTATTAGGCATATGTTTTGTAGGAAGATGCATGCAATGTCATCAGATGTGTAGAATGGTTAGACTGATGTCGGATTTATATTGAGGTGACAAGTGGGAAAGTGAGGGGAAGACAGGTTGATTACCGGTATGTAGATCTGATTATATAGATCATAAATATCTTTGAATCCTACATTAGTAAAGTCACTGCATGCAAGACAGAGTGGCTCTGAGCTTTTGGCCCCTTACATCCAAATTATATTTCATCTTTGACTGGATGGTTTCCAGTTTCTTTCAAGTCCTATGTTTCCAGTTTCTTTAAAGCCCTATGTGGCGTAGGGCCAGGTTATCTGAGAGGCCCCCTTTCCCTAAAGACATCTACCTGTCCTACCAGGTTAGATAGCATGGACATGTTCCTAATCCCTTTCTTTAAACATTGCAATTTTGGAACTATGTGTTTTCTGTGGCAACTTTTAGCTATGGAACACTCTTCCACTTAAAGATTAGCAACATCTACCTTCCTACCCACCTAGTAAAATACTGAAGACCTGGCTTTCCCCCCCAATTGCTGGGATCAGATGAGGTGACTGTATGTTGGAAGCTTCATTTGGAACCAGGGTTTTGTTTTCGTGCATTTAATTTAAATATTTTGATATGGTTTTTATGTTTTATTGTAATTTTTGTTTGGGAGTTTTCCCAGACTTTATTATGAGATAGGCAGCTATATAATCTTTTCAAATAAATAAATACAATCTGATGAAGTGAGGAGCGGCTTGTGAAAGCTTATTCCTTTTAATAAAATTTGTTGGTTGGAAAAGGTTTGCAAGGCTTCCTCTGGGGTTAACTTAGAATCTCAAGAATGATGTATTTGCCTCTTTTTCGTTATGTGCATTTTGGGGATGGAGGGGTAAAATAGCTCAGCTCCAAGCTTGTTAGGGAAAACCTTTCAGTCTAATGGCCTCCCTTCCCTTGTCCAGCTGCCAGATTTTCAGGCCCTATCCTTGTGTGATTTGCATCTAAAGACTGGCTAAGGTGCCTTTTGTCTGAGAGCTTTGTCATTCCATTCCATCTCTCTCCAACCCACCCCCACCCGCCTATTGCTGGCTCTGAACTCCAGCTTTGTCAAATGTGAAGAAAGAATTAGTATAAATCTGTTGGGAGAAACTGGTGCCAGAATCCAAGTGGGCCAAGGAGGGAAGGGGATTGCAGAACAGGATCCTTTTTAAGCACCTTAAGCACCTGAAAACAACAACCTAAATGTCTGACACAGAATCTTTTACCAGAATAATAAAGAATTCTTTATCGGCAGGTATATATGGTTAGTTAATCAGAATGTAAAAACAAGACACAAATCTATTTCCCTCAACTTTTTTCCTTATTAACCTATATAAGGAGAGCAGAAGACCCTTTTCTATGCATTAGGGTGTTCCTTAAGTTTCTTAGTGACAAGAGATATAGAAAGAAAAGGAGAAGGAAAGTATCTGCCCTCTGTTACAAGGACTTTGGTATATACTGCTTAGGGATTATGGGAACTGAAATACAGCACATGGAGGTGAAGCAGTAGAATTTGAAAACAATGAATGGAAGCATAGTATAGATAGGTATAGTGGAGAGAAACCTATTCCATTAGGGACAGCAAGTACCATCCTTAGACAGGCAACATGGGATTACTTTGTGCACGTGATAAAGGAGGGCATTATAGGTAGAAACACATGCTATCGTTTGTGCTCGATTTTTAAGTTGACACAAAACACTCTTCTTTTCCTATGTTGTTTAACATCTATATGAAACTCATAGGGAAAATATCTGTTTATGGTACGTTATCATGAATATGCTGTTGATATCCAGTTGAATATATCTCCGCCTTGGACCAGGCAGGAGATATGAATTAAAAATGATTGGGATGACTCAGGTTGAAACTCAATTGGAGTTCTGTTCATCCAGAAACCACCACTTTGTGGCTGGCCACTACACTCTGTGGATGGGGTTATGCTCCCTCTAATAGAGCTGGTCTATGACTTGTAGATTCTGGACACACAGCTCCTACTAGATTAGCTGGTTTGATCCTATGGTCAGAGGAGCCTTTGCTCAGTTTCAGCCTACCTCTTAGTTTTTTTTATTTGCATCTCACCTTTATTATTTTTACAAATAACTCAAGGTGATGAACATATTCAACACATCTTATTTTCCACACAACAACAACCCTGTGAGATGAGTTGGGCTGAGAGAGAATGACTGGATCAAGGCTGACATTCATGGCTAAGGTCTCTTTAGAATGATATTAACTTATGTCTATGTTAATTTAGACTGGATTATTCAAGACTATGTAGATATTTGAAGACTATGTGGATATTTAAGTGGATATAGAATGCAGCAGCTTGCAGTTAGGTAGGTAAAAGCTTTTTTATCATTTTATACCCTAATTGTGGGTGCCTTATTGTCTCCCAGTGCATTCTAGACTACAATTCCAGGTACTGATTTTGCCCTTCAGAGCTGTATATGCTTGAGTCCAGATTACCTACAGGATTCTCTGCTCCAAAGAGACAATAAGAACAGTGTGAGAAGGCATGCTTTGGGTGTCTTGTCCAAGATGTTAAGGACATAGGAGCCAGGAAGAAGACTTTTGGATGGTTACCCTGTCCTGGAATATGCTACCCCTAGATGGCACTCAGACTTTTATTATTTCAGGGAAACAGTTAAATCTGGGAATTAAGTTGAGCATTTGGGTCTTGAGGTATCTGTGGTGCAAAGCTGTTTCAGTTGTGAACTTTAATGTTGAATACTATATTAAAATATTGAGTTTGTTTACTGTTGATAATTGTTTATTTTGATGTGACCCAGATATTTTGAAGGGGCAGGGAACAACCATGTGACTAAACAAGTCAAAACATGAATGCCACACAAATTATTTATTTATGTATATTTCACATTTCTGAACCACCCATCTCCTTCAAAATTGCTGTATAAAGGGTAACATTAGAAGGGCAATTTGTCAAATAAGAAAGTGTATGTAAGTGAATATCTTATTATATTGGTTTTTAGCTAAATTAAATGGCTAAAACATTAAGTTTCTTTCCTAGGTTTAACCCTAGTCTTCTGAATAAAATCTGCATGGAGACTTAGTTCTTTTATGTGACCTTTAGCAATAGAGAGTTTAAGATCTCTATGGCAATCCCCAAATTTTTTGTTTGTTATTTAATTAACCAATTTATGTTGGCTGATCTCTTGCCAAATGACTGTAGGTTGCCAGCAAGGAATAAGAGTTAACAACATCCAGAAAGAAAGTGGCAAAATAAAAAAAAAAACAAGGTACAATGTACTGTATGAGGGCTAGGCACATGATTCATACCCTTCTGAACATATAAGGCACATTATCTGGGCTACTGTTTTGAACATTCAGTATTTGAAACATTTAAAAATGTTTCGGTACAATTTATTGACACTCACCTATCATTCTGCAATAAAGCAGCAGCAGCAATAAAAATAATATTTTTCTAGATGTGCTACTCTTCTCCTACCAGCCATGACCAAGATGTCACCCCTATCAGAAATTAGCCTTATTCCCAAAGGAAACAACAAGTTAGACAGGATGGGGCCAAGTTCTTGGGAAATTATTTTGGGGAGATCTTCCTTTGACTATAAAATTGATTTTAAATCAAGCAACTTTACTTTAACCTGCCATATATAAATTGCTGGGTTTGTACAATGTACTTATTTTGGCTACGGAATAAACACATACACAAACAAACCAAAACTAACTAAGCTTAGCATGTTTTATGAATATAGCCCAACTGACTTAGTAAAATATATTGTGTGACCATAGCAGCAAATGATATTAGTTTTCAGACTGAAGATATATTTTCGTGCAGTGTTGAATATCCCTTCTCTTGGGATAAAGCTTAGCTGGTGCAGCAAAACGATTACCAATATAAAACAAACAGATAGATTCATATTGTTGGTGCTAAATAAATTGGCCTAAAACCAAAATGCTGAATTTATGTATAGATTAAATAAAAATTGGGTTAGAGGGAAAGAAGTTTCTTTTGCATTCTTGCAAACAACAAGCTTAGCTAAAAATATTGAAGAAACCAAAAATTAGGTTTGGCAGAGTCTTCTCCTTTTTTAATATTCTGTGTTTGGTGATATTGAAATCTTCCAAGAGGGCCAGGATGGACTCGCTACCACTGTCCCAACCCCCCAAGAGGTTATCCATGAACAAGATCAGTGCCTTCTCAGTACTTTTCCCCAGTCCAAAGCCCAAATGAAAAAGATCCACATTCTCTATCCTTATTGGATTTAAGCTAAGTATACTTGATCAACAAAATGTAACTCACTGATAAAATAATAAATGATACCCAATACATTAAATCAGTTCTAGAAGTTATAGATCAAATTTAGATATAATTCTATAGATAGGAAAACCCAAATTGTTGATGTGGCAGAAATCCATATACAATACAATGCAAGAATGGTTTCTAATTAGAATTTAATTCTACATCAATTTACTTTTCAGTACATAGAATGTTGTTTTAGACATGTTAGCAGACTCTCATGATTTAGTTAGTCATTCTTCTGAAGAATAAATTAAAGTATTTTTTCAGTAAAAAGTATATATAATTTATGCAGCCATTAATATATGCAGTTCAATGTATTTTGAAGGGATATATGGTTTAGAAAAAAATATTAAGAATATCTTGGTTGCAATGGAATTACAGCCATGAAAATGTGCTCCATTCTACTATGAAATATTTTTCAGAATTGTTGAGCTTTACAACATTGCCACCACATATGAAAAAAAGGATCTAATCTTATAATTGCATTTCTTACAGTTTTAGGAAAGAGAATTATTCACTTTAGTGATCAAGAGTGGAGTAACATACAACAGTAAAACATCTTATGCCAATTTTCTCTAAGTATGCCAAGTAAACCTGATGTTCTTCTATTAGAATTCCCAGTGTTCCGTCTCAATGCCTCCATTTAATGATACAATACTTATTTCATTTTTGGGGGGTAAATATTATGTAAAAACTGTCAAAGCTGAAAAAGTGCATAAATTCAAGCTGTTGATTGGGCTACTGAAGAGACTCAGGGAGATGGAAACCAATTGGGCTGAGATTGTCTGCAGAGGATCTGCCTATTATCAAAAGTACAAAAGCACCATTTTGTGGGTGCACTGCCCCTTTTGAACAAAAAGGGCGGAGCTTGTGTTGGATTGCTTATTTGCACTTTTCTACTTTACTATTTATAATACAGTGAGTATATTTTCTTGGAAAAAATAAAGGACAGATATGAAAAAGAGACAAATCTGAAAGAGATAGGGGAAAATTGTTTATGTTTATAACTTCATTTCATAAAGTAAGTCAAGAGCAAAATAAAAAAAACCTTTACAAAATGGCTATTGTAATAAAAATATTTAAAATCAACGAATATACAGTATGTAAATTTATTTTATTAAAAATATTCAGTTTTCATATTTTGTACACAAATGTGGAACACTGAGCATTAGATGATATTTTTGGTATGGTAAAAGTCAATTGACCAAAATAAATGATAAAAGTGAGTTTTAGAAAAAATAAATCTAAAGGATGGCTTTCTGCAATAAAGGACTGTCTTTTATAATAAAGGACATATGGTCACTGTAATTTATTGTGTTTTTTTTATTATCTTAGTCTTGTTATATACTTTTAATACATCGTGCATGGCTAAGATGAAATTCTATCCTTGTGTATTTTTATATAACTTCCCTGTGCATTTGGATATTAAATAATAACATGCTGTATAGGATATACATTTTGTCCTGGGTTATTTTGTGGATTTGAAATGCATATGCTATGTGTGCCCCAATGGCTGGGGTGGAGGGCGGGTGAGGGGGAGGACAGAATTCTCCATTGCAGACCCAGATTTAGCATTAGTACAAAGGATTGTTCCAAGCAGGGCTTTGGGCCTGCAGCTCTCGCCATTCAGCACAAAGGGCTGTTTCTGGGGCAACCTATCTCTTGGCAGCATGGGCCCGCTCTTCTGTTGCATTTGGCTGGGGGAAGTGGAGAGGGATGAGCTCTGCTCTAGGAGCTGGCATCTCAGGGGTGTTCTGGGCTTGAGGGAAGAACTTTAGTAAAGTCTTCCAGTTTCTCTCATTCCCAGTATAGTTCCTGGGATGACATTTCAAGAGACAGAGTGCCATGTTCAATGAGATGTGTATGTTAATCTGATGCATTAATTCTCTAGCATTCTGTACTGTACCTTGGTGTGTTATTTTCAGCCAACTTGGCCCAACATTTCTGGAAAACATCAGGTTAGGGAAGAAGGAACTTTGAGAGATTGACTTACGCTTAACAGTCCTCCCAACATTGAATTGTGCATTGCTCAGAGTTTACAGATGATGACTCTTAAAACTCTGTTGCATTGCTACGTTGCATTACATTCGAAGAAGGCTTTGCAGATATTGGCAGGATGGAGAAGTTGACTGATTTGAGTAGTCAGGTGCCTAGAGGTCATATTATAATTGGACTTTTATGCAGAAGGGCACTCAACTGAGAATTTACCCCATTAATGTGAGAATATGTGGGGGCTGCTTTCATTTTAGTTGAACTCTTGATGGCATTTTTCATCTTGCAGCAGCTTCCAGGACAGCTCCCAGAATTCTGATTAAAGTAATCTGACTAGAGTCTTCTCTCCTTTATTGTCATTACAATAACTCTGGGTCGGTGCAAAACATCTAAAAAATAGTTTGGCTGAATGCATAGCAATTTCACACCTCTTCTCATTTCTGTCACAGGGGAGTATGTAGAGGGGGTCAGTGATCAAGATGTGCTTCTCATCCACTCCTGTCGTCAGTGGACTACAGTGACGGCCCACAGCTTGGAGGAAGGACATTATGTCATTGGCCCCAAGATTGACATCCCCCTCCAATATCCAGGTAACAGAACGGTGAGAATTCAGTGAAGCACATATTTGAAGGGAAGTAGTGGAAGAGGGTTAGAAGGCAAACACTTACATTTTTCTACAGATACTCTGATAGCTGTCCTACCTTCTTGAATGGCTCTGCTTAAGTTAATTTCTTTTTTTACTTTCCTTCTGATCAGTAGTGATGTACCTTTGCTGAAACCTTGATGCATCAATCACATTGTCTGGGGCAATAAACTATAAAGGGGAAAATATAGATCCCTGCCTCACAAACGTATAAAATGAAGTTGGGAGAAATGGATAAGAGAAGATCTGCACTGCTGTTTATGGATCTGGGTCTAAAAGAAATAGAGCTTTAGGTTATAGATTAACAGAAATTCCTGCACTGTTGAATAAGCAAAGCATCAGCCAGGAAAATTCAAAACAAATACGGGAACACTCCTAATCAATCCAATGGCTCTACGTTATCTTCAAATTAGAGGGATTGCTTATTGTTTGCCCTCCAAGGCAAAATGGCATTATGAAACTATATTATCTTATTTTGATAAATGTATAAGGAGGTTGGAATGCTTTTTTAGTTGTGCTTAGTTGCTTATAATATTGAGTGTTATGTTCAAAGCAAGAGATTCTTTTTTTTTCTTTTTTCCTACACATCCCAGTTCCTCTCAAAAGTTTTGTTGCATATAGATGTCTCATCACATAGGATCTCATGAGGTTCCCATTCCAAGTGTTACGGTTTTTAATCTGTGGAATCCTTGATGGTCTCTGAACTTGGTTGTTTTCTTGCAGATATTTGTTTACCTGGCTAGGTAACAACTTCAGTGTTTTTTAATCTTTCTTCTAATGGGGAAAGATAATAGGCAGATTCATAAGATTTCCTTCCACTACTGGTATTAAGATCTTCTTTTCTCTTTGTGTTTGGGGTGAGGTCTTTTAGGTAAATTTACACCCAGTGTGAGTCATTGTTGGCAAAGGAGCTGCAGGGTGTATTGGCTGAAGCAGAGTGGCTTAGTAAACTCCACATCGTCTACTTCTATCAGTACTTCCTGATAGGCTTTCAGGAGATGAAATAATTTTCTGATATCAGAGTGTGATAGAAGCAAATACAGTTTGTAAAGCAAATGGAGAAGGATCAGCTATGTAGAATCAACCTCAGGCTAGACTTTTCATAAGAAATAGATCAGTAAGAATCAGGGGCTGTAATTAATGAGCTCAAAGGAAAAAAAAACCTTAGCTATTAATTTTGCTGCAACAAAAGCTATTGTTCTAGGTGAATGCTAATTGTGGGTTTCCTATAAAAATTGTAATGGGAATGGAGATCTATATTACATATACTAGGTTTCCACCATTAGACTGAGAGCTCCAAAATGTACCAATCCATCCTGTTGCCTCCCCTTTTGCTTTTTATTCAGAAAGAGAAGGGATTCTCCAAGCTTCATTTGGAAAATCTGTTTTTTTCCAAAAGGCTTTAGTAGGCCTGGTTTGCCTTTTGTGATTTAAGGTCTTTCTTTTGTCAGTTTTTTTTCCCTTGTCTAGTTTCCAACATGCTCAAACTCTTAATCTGTACTGCATATGAGGAATCTATGGCCCTCCAAATCTTGAACTACAACTCCCAACTGCTCCAACCAGTGGTTGAACTGTATGTTATTAGATCAATTACTCCTCATTCTTAGTCTAGGTTTAGTTGTAAACATTCCTGGATGCTGTAGTCCTGGACTTGCTAATGCTTACTCCATTTTGTCTGAGTTCTAGAGGTATGGAAAGAGAGTACCAGTGACCTGGCTCAGAAAATATGGTGAAGGTGAACACTAAATGAAGATAGGGCATGGTTTGCAGGAGGTTGGTGCCTAATGTAGAAGACCGGAGAGGGGAAAGGGAGTTGCTGGCACCATGTGTGAGACTGGGAGGTGCTGAACAGATGGTACAGTAGGAAGGAGTGACTGGAGTCGTGAATTAACAGAACTGACATCATCTCTGGTCTTTAATGAGACTCTTAAGTGCCTCCCATCTTTGGTAATGATGTGCAAGTATGAATAAATAATGAGAGGCAAGCGGACAGGAGCAGTTAATTGCTGCTCCTTGGGGAGACAGATGGGACAGGAAAAGAAGAGTAAGTGTGTTAACCTGTTTTGTTGGCCCCATTCATAAAAAAAAGAAGAAGAGCAGATGGTTCCACTTTCAGCTTGCAAGCAAAGCAAAATGCACACTTCATTCCATTGTGAAACCATTGCTTTTGATAAGTGGACAACTGCATGCAGGGAAAATATTAGCTTGCCAGAATTGTTGGTTGCTATTAAGTATGGTAGAAATGAGAAAGATCTGATCGGGTAGGCTTGCCAACTGACTTGAGAAATTCAAGTCTTGTTGAAACAGGAGTTGCTTAAAAACAAGGAATAAAAATGTCATTCCTTGTGGTGATGTATGTAGCCTGTACTACTTAGGAGAAAGGAGACACCACTAAGACTTCATACGAGAGATTGTATTGTGTCTAGGCAACAATGTGTATATCTAAACCATTCTTCTTGGGCTGTCTTGGAAAATCAACTTATTTCATCTCCGCTGAAATGAATTAGGATATCTCAGAGCTATTTTTGCTCAAAACAGGTTTAAATATCACACAAAGGTTTCAGTTAGTATGATTAAGCACTCTGGGTTCTGAGTCTGCTTTTGGCAGCAGCAAAATACCTCTGAAAGCATTTATTGGCTTTCGAATGTGCTAAAAACTGAATTTTTAAATTGTGCTCTTTTCCTGATAATTTAGGGGTAGGAAACATTATTTATATTTCTGCCTCTATCTTTATCTGCTCAACAAGCCTGTGACTTAATTTAGGATAGCACATGACAAATGGGAGAAAAGAAAGAGGCCCACGACAGATATCCTTGGAGTCTAATCTAACAGCATTCTGATCTCACTTAACCCGATTCTATTGTGTTTGAAACCAGAATGTTTAAATTGTACTGACAAAATGTCCTCTGCAATAATTTACTATATGCTGATGCGTGAACTTGAGATTCCCAGATAACCAAAGATTTTAAATTGGGGGACGAAGGGAAAAAGATAGGAATATTTCAGATTAAGTATGAGTTAATATTAGAGAGTTAAGTTCCCTGAGCGTCTAAAAACAGTGCCATCAGAAAAAGGCCAAGATCTGTCTTATCACCTCAGAAAGTGGGACACGTAGTAATGGATTTATATTATAGGATGACAGATTATGGTTGAATATTTGGAAACATTTCCTAACAGTGAGGGTCTTTTGATAGTGAGCAAACTATCTAGAAATCCAGAGGCTGGGCTCTTGTAAAAATCAACAGTTTGGACACAATGGCCATAAACTCCCAACATTGTCATTCCAAGTGATGTGAAATAAATGTGTGAAGCCTGTGCCCTTTCAGAAAAGAAAACACGATAAAGACAATAACTTGCGGCATTTCTATAAATGTTCAAACGCTTCACACACATTATTTTTCATCATTGTATCTTACAAGAGAAAGATGTGATATATTTTGTATTGTCTCATTATTGCAAGGTGAGGTAAGTACATGGGTGTCTTCAGGGGAATCAAATTATGAAAGGCATATGATCGTATAAATTATATACTGGTATCAAATGTTAGGATGCAAGTACAAAATGATGGCACTTGTGTGATGATGTCATGATGTTTGTCATCGTTATGATTTTCTGCAGATACCACTAGTATGTGGGCTTATTGCACCAGGCTGCCAGTGAAGCTCATAATACTCATGAGAGTCTGAACTGAGAAAATCTTAACTCGTGCTGGTTCAGACATCGGTGTGTAGATTTCAGAGAAAAAGTTGAGGCTTCCGTAAACTGCACCGGACTGAATAAGAATGCTTTTTTCCTAGCTTCTTATTTCATAGAGTTTACAGAATCGAGCTAATCAATTAGTCTTAGTAAAACCGTGATGCTTACATGTCCATTCACTCCATCATAAATTGCTAAATTGCTCATCACCATTTAGTTTTGAGACTCAAGTCAATTAAGAATTATCACAAAATTCCCATTCAGGCATTTTTCTTCACCTGTGTCTGCTTCTTTTGCTATTTATGCATTGAGGAAGACATTTTGAAAAGGGGAGCTTCTTTGTGCTGCTTGTGATTTTAAACTATATGCAATCAGAGTTCCAAAATCAGAACAGCCACGTTCAATAAATAAAGCAGATTTCTCTCTTCCAGATTCTTCCTTTCAAACAGCTACAATGTGAGTAGGCCTGAGCATGAGTGGCTCCTTTTTCTTTTTCTGTATAACTGGAATAATCCATAAGAATGCTCTAGAAAAGGCCAATGTATTCCTTGCGGTAGAAATCCGTATGTGTGATGTATTTTTAAATGACCGTTACTGATAAGAACTTGCCAGCATTAATTCTACACCACATTTTCTGGCAAAATATTCTAACCTCGTATCTCACTAGCAATTTGTTCTGATAAAAGGCATCAAGAAGTCATCTCCCTCTGGGCCAATAATAGTCAAAACACACACACACACACACACAGACAGAATTTAAACTTTATTAAAATGTTATATTGTTATGCTATTATATCTGCAGCCCAGCTAGCAAGAGTGTAAAGAGGCAGAGATGCCATGGATGCTCATCTCTATCCATTTTATGCCTTTGTTGCTCTTCCAGCTGGTGCATTGATGCCCCCATCCTAGCCCGCAATTGCTTGTTGCCTTATTGCCTTTTCCTTGGGAGAAAAGAAAGAGGCCCACGACTGATAACAGAGCTGGGGACAGCCTTGACACCCTGCCTCTTTCTCAATTGCCATCATCGCCAGCGGCTCCTATCATTAACTTCTACTCCAATTTGATGTCTCAATCTGTTTGGCTTCCTTGTTTGCTGGGTACAGAGAAGTTGCTGAGCGAACTATGGCAGATGAATCCCGGGGGGAAGAAATTAAGAGAGCAATGCCATTTGCATTTCAAGGGATCTCTTGCTGCTGAAGGTAACTAAGGCAATTACAGGCAGCTCTGAGCTCCTTCAGAAAGAATAGGAATGCAACATAATATAATAAAATGGACATCACAGAGGGTAACCCAGGTAAAGGACAAGAGTTTCAGCAAAAGGCATAACAGACTAAGGAGATTCCCTTTATTAGAGAATTATGTGTACAGCCAGCAGATATTTGGTGTTCTGAAGACAAGCCACTGCTTCATCCAATCCCAGATTCTTGATACCACAAGGGCTCGCGTATCTTCATCCCATTTAATTCATATTGCCGCAACGCCAGATGCCAATATCCAATTTTCACAAGAATGCACTTTGATCTATAAATAGGAAAGTTTTATTCCTAATTCTAGGTTGTGATTAGCCTATGACTTGGAAAAGGAAGAAATGCATCCTTTGTATATTTAGATATAATTTTACTGTTGGTACGTAGATATTTTTCTAGGTTGGCCTTTTTTCCTGAATGGAGAATGTGCCTGCCTCTGGACAGACTTTGATGACAATGATGGCTTAGAAACATAACAAATACAATGAGGAAAAAATGATCAGAGGTTTATAAAATTATGAGTGCACAATACATCAATACAATATTTCCCTCATCTTCTCTTATTTATACTGGAATATAGATTTGAGACAAGGAAGAAAAGTTCCTTTTTTTACACAGTACTGTAAATGTATGGAATGTATAGTAATAGGACCTAAGTAGTGGCCAGGAACAAATAGGGCTTTAAAAGGAGATTGGTTAGGTTCCGGAAGGAAAAGTAAATAATTTATTCTTTGTGATGGTGGCTATATAAAATTCTAGGTTCAAAATTGCTCTGCTTCTTACATTTTAACTGACAGAGAGCAACGTGGGAGAAATCTATTGATTATTTTGATACTTATTTGTGGGCTTCTAATGCTTAGCTGTGCCTGGAAATAGGATGCTATCTAAATAGACCCTTTTGTCAGATCCAGCCACTCAAGGTTCCTCTATTTGTTTTGTTTTGTTTTTCATTTGCTGTCCAACTCCAACATTTTTCTTTTATCTTCTGCTTTTATGGTTGTTTTTTTAAAAGAAAAGTGGAGAACTGTATGGGAACAAATATTCCACTGACTGCTAGCCATAATATAATAAAACAGGCTCTGCATTAAGCACAAAAATACCTCTGTTAATAAAATGTTGGAGGAAAAAAAAGTTCATTAAACCCTGCTTATAAGCTTCTGTATTGTTTCTAGTTGACCACTATTGGAGATACTAATTGGTTAGGTGATGCCCAATAGGCATAGCAGTAGCTCTTCCAGAGTCTTTCCTTCTCATTCCCTGCCCGCCTCTTGATTCAGCTGCCTATCTGGCTTCAGCAGAGAAACCAATCTCTCAACAAACCCATCTCCTAACTAAACTAGCATGTTTGGGGTTCCAATCCTGCAGGGAAATTTAAGCTGCTGGATCAGGACAGGGATGTCCGGGAGCCTGTGCAGTACTTCAACAGTGTGGAGGAGGTGGCAAGCATCTTTCCAGACCGTGTGTTCGTCATGGAGGCCATCACTTTCAGCGTAAAGGTTAGTTGTACTTTAGCATATGTCAGCTGTCTAAAGAATAGATGGGAAATGGGGTAGGAATGCTGTTTCCACACAGGTCAGCCTCCCTCACTTCGGGTTTGATATCTGATTTCTTGACAGTCGTTTTGTTCTGCTTGGTTAATGAAGAGCTAAGCTGTAGCAAAGCAAATTAAAAGAATATTTTGCAAGCTCAGATTTGATCACATCTACTTAACCAAAATGTGACTTGCAGTTTAATTGACTATTTCATATATGATAGGCTGCATAACATTTTTGAAGGATCAGTTTTTTTATGCAATAACTATTGCTAAAGTGAGAAATTACGGTAGGTAGCTGAGAGGATGCTTTAAGTTTTGGACTTCTCCAAAAAGACAACTGGTTAGCCAGGGGGAGAGAGATGGATTGGATTATTGAACTGGCTAGGATCTCTTTTAATCTGATCTAACAGGTTCTTTTGTATTTTTGACTATCTTAATGGTCTTTTTAGCATGAATTTAGGGATCTGATCTGAATGAATAGAAATATTAATATGTCTTCTCTAGTTTTATCAATTGCATTTTAAACCTGAGGTAGAGATAAGATTTGGAAAATCAGGGAATACAGTAGAGCATTTGCATTCATTCACTGATTCAGGGTTTCTAGTTCAATTTGGATCTCTGACTCTCCAATTATAAGATTGTGAATTATCTCTAGGAATAAATAGAAACATGTTTCCTACCACAAAGCTAAACAAACTCTGGGAAGAAAATATAATGCACTTTACTGAAAACCACCAATAATAACTAATAGGATCAAATGCATTCTAAGTTTAGACAGGACTTGGTTTTCAGAAAAAGCAAAGGATGGAAACTTCAGTAAGTATGCACAAAGCAGAACATGTCAAAAAGTGTCGTTTCCTATAGGACTACAATCCTAATCACACATAGGGGTATATTTCCCATTGAACAGACTGGGATTTTCTTTTGGAAAACCATATATAGAGCATTGCATTGAATCTATAAAAGTAGCATCTTAGAACTTCATTTGCCCGATGAAATGAAAAACAGTTTCTGTACTCTGTAAAACAGAGAAACATTTCCTTTTCAAGTAGTGATGGCTTTGATCTTAAAGCCAATTCAATTATCTATTTTGTGGAAACCAACAAATGTCTTTTAAGTAACCCAAATTAGATAATTTACTGGAATTTGACTTTTCTCACCCCAAACCCACACATTCTGGCATGTCTCTCAGTTGGCTGTTCAGGTGTCCATCCCTTAAACTTTTCTCTAATCTTTTGTGCCAAAGAGGCTCCTATTCTGTTTTCCCTTTTTGATCAAATGGATACAATTCAAGAACCCCTGAGTGGAATAGAGTCCATCAGCCCCAAATGATGGCCTATGGTACAAGTAGTCCTTTACTACTTACAACAGTTCATTTAGTGACCATTCAAAGTTACAACGGCACTGAAAAAAGTGACTTATGACCGTTCTTCACACTTATGATCGTTGCAGCATCCCCATTATCACGAGACCAAAATTCAGGTGCTTGGCAACTGGTTCATATTTATGACCATTGCACTGTCCCAAGGTCATGTGATTCCCTTTTGTGACTAACTGATAAGCAAAGTCAATGGGGAAGCCACATTCACTTAACAACTGTTACTAACATAACAGTTGCAATGATTTATTTAACAACGGCAAGGAATGTCGTAAAACGGGGCAAAATTCACTTAACAAATGTTTCACTTAGCAACATAAATTTTGGGCTCAAAATTGTGGTTGTAAGTCGCGGACTACCTGTACTTCTTTTTTTCCATATACATATACACAATCACAGAAATCCACCTTTTAGCTTTTTCTCCATGGCTCATATTATGGCAAAGCACAGCAATAGCTTTTGTATAACAGAACCCCTCTTTCTGTGGTACAAAGCCCCCTCTTTCCTCATCCTCCTTGTTGTAGAATTCTCCTTGTTAAGCCTCTTATCTATCCATTTTCCCTCACCAATTGGCTTCTTCCAGGTTGTGTCAGGCGAGTTCAGTGAAGACAGCGAATTATACAATTTCACGTTGCACACAGGAGATGAATTAACACTTATGGGCCAGGCAGAGATTCTGTGTGCAAAAGCGGTGAAAGAAAAGTCGCGTTTGAACACATTGCTACGGAAGTTGGGCAAAGCAGGCGTCCCTGGCACTGGTGGTGGGAATGGTGGTAGCAGTAACGGCGGCGGCAGCAACACTGGGGGTGGCAGCAGCAAACAGTTGAAGGGCAAAATGCCATGCTTGATCTGTATGAACCATCGGACCAATGAAAGCCTCAGCTTGCCTTTCCAGTGCAAAGGGCGCTTCAGCACTCGCTCACCACTGGAGCTGCAAATGCAGGAGGGGGAGCATACAATTCGCAGTATCATCGAGAAGGTGCGACTCCCTGTCAATGTGATTGTGCCCAGCCGGCCGCCTCGAAACCCCTACGATCTGCATGCCATCCGGGAGGGCCACTGTTACAAGTTGGTGAGCATCGTCTCCAAGACAGTGGTGTTATGCTGCATTCTCCGCAAGGATGAGGTGGCACCCTTCCACTTCCTCCTGCTCACAGACATGCCCCGTTTTCTGCTGCCGGAGGGGATGTTGCGTGTAGGCGGAGACCTCCAACTGGAGAAGTTGTTACGAGAAACTGCTGCCCTCTGCCAGGAATGCTTCGATCCCAATGAATATTCCAAGGCTGTGCGGGAGGCCAAGCCAGACTTCTCAGAAGAGTGTGCCAGCCCCCGCCATGTACGACTCTGCCTGCAGGGCTACAGCCGTGATGAATTGGCCCAATCCTTTCAGCGCCTCTCACTTTGCTTGTATGCTGCCTCTGAAAGCAGTTGCCAGGACCTGGCTCAAGGACGGAGGACCCAACGATTGCTTCTCCCCTCTCACCAAGAGCCCTCTAGCCTTACTTCTGATACTTTGGATTCTGAGCGTGAATACATGACACCTGATTGGGTGGAACCCACATTCCGGACTCAAGAGCTCCCATATGAAGAATTGTGGACTAATCAAAACCCAGAGAATTATTCTGAATCCAGCAGCAATGTTCCCGGACTGGAGAATGCCAACAAGGGCCAGCGGGATCTGATCTCTTTCGGGAGTTCACCATGCCATCGAGGCCTGCTGCAGGAAGACCTTAACGCAGATGCTCCTCCCCCAGTCCCACCCAAATCTGAAGCGGTAAGAGATTCAGGTAGTAGACAGTTTGATGGAAAATAGAAAGTGCAGTCAGGGCAAGGCACTCAAAAATGAATATGTGTTTTATTGTTTAACTTGAATTAACTGTCAAAGAAAGTTGTTGTCATCCAGGGAAGGGAAACACACTTAAAAGTGAATGTTGCTTATTCATTCTGCATGTAGAGATGTAGATGGATAAACCTTCCATCCTGAAGATTACTAGAAAATAAACTAAAATATATTACTATAAATCCTTTATAAAAATCTGCAATGTAACCACATTTGGAATATTACTAAACAGTTTTTGTCATTGCACACATTTGAAAGTTTGAGCACTTCCTCTGTAAAGAAAACACAACAATAAGTGCATTTTAAAGTAGAGAATGGTGCATACAGATATGAAGAGGGAAGAATAGGAAAAGTTTTCCCACTCTGCCATAAACCTAGAACCTTGAGGTCATTTAGTACAGCTGAACATTGGAAAATTCAGGATTGAACAGTATTTCTTATACTGTTTACTGTCTTGCATAGTTTAACTGTAAAATTAGCTAAGCTATGTGTTAGATTTATAACTCGGCCTTCTTTAGTGGCATATCAAGTACAGTTCATTTAGTGACTGTTCGAAGTTACAACGGCTCTGAAAAAAGTGACTTACGACCAATTTTCACACTTACGACCATTGTAGCATCCCCATGGTCGCGTGATTTATATTTGGATGCTTGACAACTGACTCACATTTATGACGGTTGCAGTGTCCAGGTGTCATGTGATCACCTTTTGCAACCTTCTGAAAAGGAAAGTCAAAGGGAAACCAGATTGACTTAACAACTGCGTTACGGATTTAACCAATGTCGGGATTTAGTTAATAAATGTGGCAAGAAAAGTCGTAAAATGGGGCAAAATTCACTTAACAGATTTCTCACTTAGCAACATAAATTTTGGTCGTAAGTCGAAGACTGCCTGTATTCTCTTTTCTAATTATTTTCTCCTACAGGAACCGTTCTGTGACATAGGCTGAACTGAGAGTGAGTGCTTGTCCCAAAGTCATTCATTGAACTTTCATGGCTGATGGTGGATTTATAACTGGGTCTTCTTGGAACCAGTCCCCCATCCTTAACCACTTTGCATATTATTGCCAGCCAATCTTGAAGACTAACTGCTATTCTGCAAGCACAGCTGTGACTTCAGATGGATGGAATATAGGATTCCCCAGGAATATGCAGAAATACAGTGTGGGACAGAAGTTGAAATTTTGACCATTTTTCATTTTTTCATAATACCACAGTAATTATTTTTCAATAGATTTTTAGAAATCAGAAAGAATAATCTGAGATGGCATTGGTCCAATTAGCTTCTAAGGAATGAACCTATGCAGTATATTAGGCGTTGCCTTTGAATCAGATGAACGCTTAATATATTATAATGGCTTTCCATTGGAATGGTAGTGATTTCAAAAGGATAAATGGACTATAAAGGTATGGAAAGCCAATAGAATTGACCACCAGTTGTGATCTTTGTCTGGTCTCTCATCCAAGTTGATTATTTACTGGGAAATCTGAATTTCCTAAATCTTTAAATGTTGCTCATGTGTATTACTCAGTGGAATTATATAGAGGCAGTGACAAGCACAATGGGACTTCTGCTGTCCATATTTCCTTGAAAGACATTTCGGTTAATGTTGATGATTCTGTAATAAAGAAATAACAAATGGGATTTGCTCTTAAATATTCTAATGCATTTTTTCAGCTTTGCCATTTTTTGGGACACCTCATTTCATTGCCTCCCCTCATATTTATCCACCCCCTGTCTTCTCTAGTAATTAATCAGCATTCCATAGCTACTGAAACTGCTTAGGAATCACTATTGGTTTGGCTTTATTTTATTTTTTCCTGGTTCTTTATAATTTTAAATTCTTTTTTTTCGGTAAAGTTTTTTATTTTTAAATCTTTATACAAAAATATCATTGTGTGAACAGTGTGGTATCTGGGTATCATAACTTCAATACAAATAAATTGTTATTCATCATGATTATGTCATTTAACCAAATTATACAATTCTAACACTATTACATATCTTCCTATCAAGTTATCATCCATCATTATTTAGTTCCATCAAAGTTCATATTATACAATACTTCCATATGTCATTTTTATGCCAATCACACTAATTTGAAGCTTTAGTATAGGTAAAACATGATTAATCCTCTCTGTTACATTTATGATATCAAAATCTTCCTTCGTTACTTATTCAACTATGAAATTATTTTTATTTCAAT
>JANHFL010002059.1:191868-205145 GCA_032468155.1 Oxyrhabdium leporinum | reverse complement strand
TTCCGCAGACTCGGGGCGGTTCACAGCAAGTATAAAAACATAAATATATAAAATTTAAAATACAATTTAAAAACGAAGCTATGCCTATGGGAATAATTTATTCCCATAGATGTGGCAGTTTGAACTTTCTGTGGGTCTCTGGGGAAAACAACAACAAATGAAAAGGGCAGTACAGTTGGTTTTCTATTTGGCCCCCAGCATTTACATTTTACCTAAAAATATACTTGATTGGGAAGAAACTTCCAGAGTTAGAAGTTGGAGAGGCTGAATGAAAACGACAGAATGTCTTTTTAATAGCAAGCAATAGTTGATGAATTATGGTAATTTTTCATTTTCAAGAGATTTGTATATAAATAGATTTAAATCTATTTATGGAAACTGCATGTTCAGTGTGCATGAAACATCTGTTTGTTGTCAGGCAAGAATGTCTTAGGAGTAGTGAGCACAAAGTTTTTCAAGTTAAGGAAGTTGGAAGAATGCATTGGCAAAACTTTGGAGGTAGGGTGCACATCTTTAGATGTTGCTGGATTTGTCTACTATGGTTTTAAGACACTAATCTGCTCCAGACTTACGATCAGAGAACTCCAAATCCCATTTCATTTGAGCTAGCTCTGATACTGTTTGTTTTCTTTGCCTGCCAGTTCAAGGCCACGAAGCGGTAGCTGCTCCCCATCTCCGGACTCCTACTCCTTGTACTGCTATCCCTGCACATGGAGTGACTGCAAAGTTGGAGAGTCCACTAGTCGGCAGTTGGGCAGCCCTCAAACACAATTGCCATCTCAGCCCCCACCTGCTCAGATGTCTTCCTGGTCTGACCCTTGGTCATGTAATGATCCAGGCTCAAGTGTGGCCACTGGGAGATCCACTCCTCTGCTGGGGAGCACTGATGCCAACGCCATCAAGAGCTACCATAGCTGCCCTCGCCTGAAACCTCCCCCTCCACAGAAACGCTTTGCTCCCTTTGGTGCTCTTAACCCCTTTTCCAATCCAGCATATTCTTCCAGTCCAGCTTCCTCTGGCTCCTCAGATTGGTTGGAATCTCTTGATTGGCAGAAGACAACTGCCTCTTCCATAGACACTTTTGACCTCTTTGAAGGCTCTTCCTCCCCAGAGGGGCACTGTAGTCCTGCACCACCACCTCGCTCATCAAAACCCTTTGACACGGCTGAAAATATTGTCATTCGGACGTCAGTAGCCCCTTTGTCATCCACCATTGTTCATGGCTCTGAAGGTGGCATCACCCACCTTTATCTGGCTCAGGGGGTCATTGAGGCACCTCCTGCCCGTCTGAATGGGGATGGTTCACCCTGGCAGCCTCCTGGTGACTTATCAGCGCTGTCACTTGAGGAGGTTTCTAGGTCCTTGCGCTTCATCGGCCTCTCTGAAGATGTGGTCAGCTTTTTTGCCCGGGAACGCATCGATGGTAGTATCTTTGTACAACTCACCGAGGAGATCCTATCTGACGATTTTCATCTTACCAAACTTCAAGTCAAAAAAATAATGCAGTTCATCAAGGGCTGGAGGCCCAAGATCTAGATTGGTAAGGGAAAGTTTCTCTGGATTGCAGGAATTAGATTCAGGCTGTTCCCTAAGCATAAAACTAGGAGAGGGGCCAAAGCAGATACCGCTATCTCAAAAATGATAGCAGGACGTGAACCCCAAGAGCAACACAGGATTTTGATTATGTCAGTTTTAACCACAAACCAACAGAAGGAATTGGCAGGAAGTTACAAATTTCCTTTTATGGAAATGGGCAAAGTAGAAATCAGAGCAAAACAGAAGCCTTAACAGTTGCACATGAATGATACTTTATGGTGGGTTCCTATTGATAGTCTTTGTGCCAAGATTAGCAAGGAGAGTTACTGCTTTACGTAATTTCTTACGTTGATAGTGTGGAAGAGGAGGAAAGCAGCATAGCCAATGTGTGGGAAGAGGGTTACATGTTCCCTTTCTGGCCAAGTCTCAGAATCAGCAGAGCCAAGCTGCCTACTTTTCCTGTGATGACATTCCTAGTCATCTTCTGATTGTTTCTTGTAACATTAGCTTGGAGGTTTTTTCTTTTAGTAAGGGACAGGTAATGAATATGTATCCTTATGATTGTTTGGAGGCAATCAATTTGAGGGGGACACTTGATATAGAAGGAAAAGTAACATCAGTGATTTATGATACACACACACAAAAATAGAGCAAGTGTAAACTGCATTTTTCTCCCCAAATGGCCTCACAAGGTTAAACCTTTGGAATGAAATGTAGGCAACTTTATAGCTGAAAGAGGTTTGGATAGAACTCACATGGCAATCTCTGCCCTAGAAACCCTGATCCTTAATCTGGGGTCTAGATTAAAATGTCAGTGTGTCAATTTATATTTGACAGCATTGCTTAGAGCCCTACTTCCATGTGCAGGCTAATTTCAATGTTGCCCTATGGAGAAAGCATCCTGCATGTAGAAAATGAATGGGCTTAAAAGAAGGGTTTTAGAGTAATCTAGAAGTGCTAATTGTGCAAAATCAGGGTGTAATGCTGACAGTGGTGTCCACCCAACTGCAATTCAAAGGGCTGCAGGGTAGTAAAAGCTTGATGATTCTGCTGTTTTTACACAGAACACTGACACTGCACAAGCCCACCTTCCTAAACACTTGAACTTTTTAAGCACCTTTGCACTGCTGTAAGGGCTAAAACCGTAACAACTGTATGCTGGTTAAATTTCATGTTTCTGCACTAAAATTGTGGAATATTTGGGCAGCCTAGTTTTGCCTATGCAGAGTGTTTGTAACACCCAGTGACAGTTCCATGTAATTTGTTCCTACTATACCTAACCAGATGTTTGTGTGATTTTTGGGTGTGTGTGTGTGTGTGTGTGTGTTATTTACTGCATCTTAGTATAATGTATAGGCAGGCAGTTGGTGATTTTTTAAAAACTCACCCTGTAAATCTCTAGGCATTTTACTAATCTTCCTCCTTTCTTCTGGCAATTTCATTCTGTTATTGCTTGCCTACTACTGTTGACATTTCCACATTTCAGCAGCAACTACCTGTTTCCTAAGATGACCATAACTTACTTTCACAATTGTTTTAGCTGAAAATGGGGCTAAATGATTTAAGCCTAGAGGAGTTCAATGTATTCATTTCTACTTTTAGTACTGCAATAATTAAATAAACATTTATTTAAAAATATATGCCTAAAATATGTTGTTCAGAAAGAAACTGAGTATCTGTTAGAGCAAAGTTTCCCAACCTTTCTGGCTTTGCGGCCCGAATGGGGGGCGGGGGGTGGGTGATGGTTCTGCACGAGTGGTGGGCAATTTGTGTGAGTGGCAGGCACATGTGTCCCCCTCCCTCATGCAAATGGTGCTGGGCTATTTGTGCAACTAGGGATGCGCATATGTTCGGTCATTTCCACAGCCAGATTCTGAATGGCTCAAGACCTGGTAGTAGGCTATGGCCCAGGGGGTGGGGTTGGGGACCCCCTGTGTTATAGAATAGCAACTAGAGTATCAGCTAGTTTCAACAAGGATGGGAAGAGAACAAACCAAAACAATCATGCTACATCAGATTAAGAACTTCTCGTCCAAGTGTCTTCACACAATGAGATAACCTCTAGGAAACTTTCAAGTAAGATAACATACAATTGCACTCCTGCTTATGTTCCCCAGCAACTGGCACTGAAAAGATAGGCTCCTCTCCACCCCCCTCCACTGGCAACATACAAAATAAGCCAAAGGCTGCTGGATCCCCATCCCTTGAAGGCTGATTTGTTTTATTTAAAGCATCTGGCTGGAGAAAGATGCTTTCATCTGCTAAAATATTTTGACACGTGTTTATTTCCATACATGGAATTACTTTTGGATTGTAATACCGATTGTCCCAATTTGGATACTTTTGGAACTCTTAACAGCGCCCCTCCCCCAATGTTTTTGAAACTTTCTTCAATAATGCTGTATCGTGTGCTTCCTCACCTCCAACCTAGATTGTTTTTGTGTAAGTTAGGAAGTTCCAGTCTCAGTAAAGATCCTTGGGCAACTTCCATTCATTTAACTTAAATGTCTTCAACATGGTTTGCCAATATACTTCAGCTGCCTATTGATGCCCTCAAGCTATCAGTTCTCCCCTTAATTATACTGCCTCCAACACTATATTGTCAAGAATAGCTCTAAATTACAAAGCATTTCTGAAAAAAAAACCTTGTGTTTATGCATAAGAAAAAGAAAATATGTTAAGGAGAGTCCTAGAGGAATGTGATGAACAGATATTATTTTGTGAGCTAATGCATGCCCACTGAACAGATTTTGCTTTTACTCAGTTTTACACACGTTTTTGCTTTGATGTATATATTTTGTGCAAATCTTGCATAATTTGTGTTTTACCCTGGATATAGCACAAAAATTGTATGTAAAACGTCATGAGCGCTAGTACCAGCAAAATCCCAACTCCATCCTGAAAATCCCTGCATTCTCAGCTTTACTGGAGACTTACTTATAACCAGCAGTAGGCTCTCCAGAATGCTCTGGAGATCTTCAAATGATCTTTGATAAAATAATCTTATTAGAGCACAGAATCCCTCAGAGGTTTCAGCCTCAACTGAACTTTGTTTCGGCCACTCAACACTTTAGTAGAGGTTGTAACCCTGAATGAATGACAAAATTATGTACAGAACAATACATCAGAATTTATTCTTAGGAGTTTTCTGCAAGCTACATCTGCTTTCCGATGAGTAATTCCTTGCAATGGGCCTGAAAAGTACCATACTTTGAGGGGAAACCTCCCCATTGTTTCTTGTGATAATGGGGAAATTAACATTCAGCCTGATGAGGGGTGGGCCAGGAAGTAGTAGTGCCTAAATTACTAAGGCACTTAAAAGAGTTAAACCCACAGCCCTCCGATACGAAGATGTCTTGTAAGTCTTCCCCTTTTCTGTTTGGTTAGCAGATGCCAATTCAGGCAGTTCTCTTGTGAAATTTCTTGCTGGAGTCCTTGGCATGGTCAAGCAGCAACTGGCATGGTGTGAATTGACTCCCATAGACATCTTCATACTTCTTCATGTAGTCCACGAGCTGCTGGGCCCCAAAGTGGTCTGCATATTGGAAGGGGCCTGCCACAACATTCACAGAAGTGAGGGAGGAAGAGGAGAGTGTAAGACTTCCTAAACAATGTAGTCTTTATGCCAAAATTATTTCATAATGCTGGTCTCGACTGCCATTATACTTTGCCTACAAGCATTAATGTATCTGTAGGTATCTGATAAAAAATAATTTGGAAGGGGAATGAACGGATACACCCACTATGTAACAGTGTGGGCAATCAAGTTCCACTGGATCTCACAAACTCTGAAGCCGCACAGAACTTTACATAGCAACATGTAATGGCATGAAATCGTGGAATGCAGTTCAACACACTCAGAGGACACCAGAATGCCTGTACTTATCCCTGGAGAAAGCACTGGAACCACAGTTCAACTACTGGCAGTTCCTACAGTAGAACACTATAGAGCTACTAAAATTGTATTGTTGCTGCTAAGAAAGATTTTGAATATTTAATGCCTATTTGCAAGAGCTCAAGAAGTATGTCTTTATTGAAGGAGTTATACTGTGGAAAGAGGCAATCCTACGACCAATTCTACATTACCAATTGAAAAAAATGCAACCCAAATTACTACCACTTCCAAAGGTGTTTGTAAGATTTTTTCCATTAGTGTTTCCAATCCTTTGTCTATATAAAAGACGTTGATTAATTTATTAATTCCTTGCTGAATGACAACACTCACCTCCCAGACATGGTGGAAAGCCTAGTCCAAATACAGCTCCAATGTCCCCCTCCACAGGATTGCTGAGGATGTCCTCTTGTAAGGTAAGAATGGCTTCATTCACAAACCTAGTTACCAAACGCATTTGGATGTCTTTCTCTGTGGACCTGGGAAGGGAAGTGGTAATTCATTAACCACCCTTAGAGCTACATTAGAAATGTAGCAGCTAAAACAGAGAGGCACATGCCAGTGATATAGAAGGGTGTGGACTATTATCCAGTGGCAGGGCTGACAATTCTCAGCAATCTTCAGTTAACTAGATTTCAGAAAACAGGTGATGACAAAAACCTATTATTATTTTTTGTATTTTGCAGAAGAGGGCAGATTGAAAGCAGACTAGGATACAATTGAAAATATAAATTTGCAATACTTAGGAGAAAACCAACATGGACATGAATTTATATATGAAAGGAACATAAATCTAGTTTTGGAGCTGGTAATTTTTTGTTTGAACATATGCTCAAATGATGCTGCTTTTGGTGCAGTCCATTCACACCAGAGACAATTCCACTTCTCCCGCAACTGATGCTATTCTGTTGGGAACCACACAAACTAATAGTAATAGACTAGGCTTTCAATGCTTTTCTATGCGGATGTTCCCAGGTCAATTTTGGGATGTTCTACATGCAAAATGTGTAAAGATTTCTGACAGCAAATTTTAGGGAAACTCCATCTATCTGAAATATTGCCAGTTAAGAGTTAAATAAATTGTGCTAACTCACGGCTGTCAAACTCGCGGCCCGCAAGCCAGGTGCGTCATGCACTGGCCACGCCCACACCCAGTTTAGCGAAGGGGGGAAAAGTCGTGATACATCACGTGACGATGCAATTTAAATGGACAATGGTAAATGGACAATGTTCTGATTCCATACGGCAGCTGTTATGTATTTATATGCGTGCAGGCAGTAAGTAAAGCCAATGGTCAGGCCTTATTCTGGAATGCTGTATCTATTTAGGAAACCTCTCTTTTCCCACTTACACCTTGGGGTTGGCAACTATTTTGAATTTCTCTAGAATTGCATTCATTCCATTGTTGAGATCCCGATTCTTTGCTCCTTGCTTGTAAAGGTAAAAGCCTTTTCCTGCTTTGCGGCCTGTCAAATGAAAGATAAGAAGGAAGTGAGGATGTGCTTAATATCAAAAATGGTAAACATTGACCAGAAAAAATAAATACAGGAAAGCTCAAAAAGATGCTCTAACCTTGTGGAAAGAAGGATGGGGTAGGGCGTGGGGAAAATATTCTTCTATTCTAAAATGCAGGGACCATTTTCCTCTAAAAAAATCTAGAGGTAGGCATCACTTACTGACTGCCTTGTTTAGCAATTGTTCAAATTTACAGTGATTAGGAAAAACTCTTGTGACCAACGGTAGCGGCAATAGTAATTCTACCACATCGTGTCTATGGAAGTTGAAGTCTATGAAGTTGAATAAGTGACTTAACTCATGCATTGGTCTCTATGGTAGTAACTGTCCTAACAATAACAAAAGCAGAATACATGACATGACCAAGTCATTGGAAACCTGTTTAACTCAGCCACATCCCAAATTATTTTTAGAATAATATTTTTCCACCTTGACAATTTTACGAAGGATGGACTTCAACTCCCAGATTTCTCCAATCAGCAAGGGCTTGATGGTTGGGGAATTCTGGGAGTTGAAATCCACCCATCTTAAAGTTGCCAAGGTGGAGAAACGTTATTTTTAGAATAAAGAAATGAACCCAGAGATTGAGACCAGCTCTAATGCTCATCATCCGTAGTCACCACTTTCCATGTAGTGATGCAGACCAATGCAGCAGATATTAAGTTACTCGGAGGAAATAGGGCTTAAAATGAGGGAAAGACTGGATCTGACAGATAAACCATCTTTCCAGGGGCTCATATCTTGGTTTTCAAACTGATTTGCAAAGTGACAATGTCCTGTCATATCATTCTTTACAGGTAGTCCTCAACTTACAACCACAATTGAGCCCAAAATCTCTGTTGCTAAATGAGATGGTTAAGTGAGTTTTGCCTCACTTTTCGACCTATTCTTGCCACGGTTAAATGAATCAATGCATTAAGTTAGTAACATGGTTGTTAAGTGAATCTGGCTTCCCCACTGACTTTGCCTGTTAGAATGTCACAAAAGGTGATCACATGACATTGGGGCATTGCAACCATCATAAATATGAATCAGTTGCCAAGCACCTGAATTTTGATCACGTGACCATGGGAGGTGGGGGTGGTTGCAGCAATGGTTGTGGGGAAAATGGTGATGTCACCTTTTCAGTGCCACTGTAACTTTGAACGAACGAACCAAATTGTAAATTGAGGACTGTGCTATGTATGACTGGCTCACAATGCAGATTATAATTATTTTCCATGAAAAAATACAATATACAGGAGAAGAATGAGTGGTAGTAAGATTTGAGAAGTGCCTTAAAGGGAACAAGCCTCCCACGGACAACCATCCACAGACATGCCCTTCCACTGGTATGAGATAGTTGGAAACTAAGCAAACAACAAGTGAAGTACAACTGGTGTTGGTACATAAGTTGAACCGTGGGGAATTCCCCAGCATGCAACTCTTACCTAAAAAGCCTTTGTCTACCATGGCTTTCATTAGCTCCACATCACCTCCTTTGAATCGTTCACCAAAAGCTTTGCCAAGGTCTTCAGCTACATGTGTGGCGACATCGACCCCAACTTCATCAATCAAAGTAGCAGCTCCAACAGGGAAGCCAAAGCTAGTGGAAAGGGAATCCACTTTCTTAGGATCAACACCTTCCTGCAGAAGATGCATTGAAAAAGAAAATGCTTTGGGTGAAAGAAATAGGGTGAAGGTAGATCAAATTCTGGTGATAGATTGTTCGATAATTTGCAGTAGTCAACAATTTCTGATTCGGTTAATTAACAATATCAGCAAGACTGTTTGTCTCCTCCCTCTCAAATTATAGTGGATAAAAATAGTGTCCCTAATCATAACTCTTAACACTATTTGTCACTGGATGAACCAGGTGTATAACTTCTGAGAAGACTACAAATGGTTAGCATTGCCCTATTTTGTCCCAGTTTCACTTGGTGGGTATAATGCTATGATTTAAAAGCCACAATAGTAAAACCAATGAACCCAAGCTTATTCTTCTAATTATGTGCACTTCTATGTAAAAAGTATTTGGTTCTTTCTTTGACTGCATTTTTCCACTGAATCTTGTCAATTTCCTGTGGTAGTCTGAATGAACAAATACTATACACCGAGGTTTGATGTTAGTGTCATTTATATATAAACAATCATCATATGATTTGCTAGTCCTCTTATATTAACTGGTTGTACTCCTGGAAACTGGAGCAATTGCAACCAAATACTTATTACTGGTTATCAGTCCTTTGTCCTATATATATGTTGAACCATTCCTCCATGGTGAACTGTTTTAGCTTATACTTGAGGTTTTTCTAGTATGAACTACTTGTTTCAAGTCTTGCCACTTTATAGCATTTAGATTTGAATTCTGACTTGACCATTTTGAAAAAAAACCCTGAATCTGTTCATCCACTCTAATATAGGTGACAAAGCAATCCCAAAGTACCATTTACATATTTGATAGCTGATATAAGTTCCTTTTATAGAATTCAATAATTATCACAAGACATAAGGAGTCCACGTAGCCTTAAAATTCAATTTCTGACTCAGATAAATTTGATGTTATTTGTTAATTTAAACATTCTTTATGTTATCAGCAGGACTGGAAATGGGGTGAACTTTGCAATGGGCCTGAGCTGTATCATAGTATCATAGAGCTGTATCATCCCATTTAAATCCATAAAAGACTCTCCAGAACCCCAGCTGTTTGCAACAAACACTAACCTGGAGGATACGGATAATTTCAGCCAACATGGGAGCAAGGCACCTAGTTGTATAGAATCCTGGACCATCCTGTAAAGGAGGAAACAGAAATATGAAATAGGTTTTCTAAAGAAGATGAGGCAGCAAATAATCTAACTAGTCTTCCCTCACCAATTCACTTTAATGAATGTTGATTTTCTCATCTATGAGGTATTTTGTCATTTAGATGCTTTATATGTGGCAAAGATGCTTGTTTAGACCAACTTTTCAGTGGTATGGGCTGAACAGAACTTTCTGAGGCTGACATCCCAACTAATATGGATTTGATCATTATTAATATAATTTGTTTTTATGTACATATGTTGTATTCTACATCTTCATATAAAGGGGTTACGCTTCAGATTGACTGTTAAGCAGACAAATAATTGGTGCATAAAAAAAGTTATTTTGTACCACCAAGGAAAAAAGCCTAAATCCGGGCTTTTTTTGGCCTTCCAGGGAAAAAATGGTGGACTGAAGACAGCTCTATGAGAAGCAGGGCCAACAACCACAGTGGAATGAAGAGCTGATGAATAGACAATATCAATACTTCCTCTCCAGACAAAGAGAAAACTTTATATCAACCACAAATGCTCCATATACCTGCTACTTACAAGGAGACCATAAGACAGCAGATTTAGTTCTGGGAAACAAAGGAAAAACTATCTTGCTCAAATCACTTTGGTGTCTTTAAAAGGATATCTGGTTTGCATACAGGTAGCCCTTGACTTTCAACCATTCAATTAATGGCTGTTCAAGGTTACAACTGCACTGAAAAAAATGTATTTTAAAAGAAAGTGATAAGTTACTAAAATTGTTCATATTTATTTTGATGAAAGGGGAAGTTACTTTATATATTTATTTTTTTCTTTATCATATTCTTATTTTTCATTTCTTTTCTATTTTTTCCTTTTCTGCAACTTCTATTCTTTATTTTTTCCTTCAGCTTGTATTAATTTTTACTCTTGTAATTATAATTTCTAGGAAAATTAGGTTTTTTGGCTCTTGTGAAAGTCCTCTGTGCATCTGCAGTAAGTTTCCTGCGAAGAATATGGCTGATACTTTGTCTTGTCACAGCCTGCTCATGCAGCAATTTAGAAAAAAAAAAGTTTAATCCTGGCCATTCTGACTCAAAGTGATAATTCCACTGGGAGCCTTCTGTATTTTTCATAAAAATCACAATCACCTTAACCACAATGATGACCTTTCCTTGCTTGAGACCAACAGCCACAGCAGAGGCTGCTGTTTCTGGGGACGTCTTGTCAGTAGTGATGATCTCTAGCAGCTGCATCTTGTCAACAGGAGAGAAGTAGTGCATCCCAATCACCTGAAGTATGCAAGAAAGTAATAATGGAAGAGAATTAAAACCCTCAACATACAGTGGGATCATGATATGCTGCAAAGCAGAGAGTCAAATCCTTTACATAGGGATAACCAAGCCTAATTAAAGCTAGGCCTAATTTTGTGTGTAAGTTTTCATTCCTTTAAACTGTTCCAACCTGCTGCTATACTTGTTTAAGTGATGCTGGAACAAACTACTCACAAATGGAACCCAAGGACTAATATTTTCTTTAAACCATGGGTGTTCAACTCGCAGCATCATGTTGCCTTCACGTGACGTATCGTGACTTTTTTCCCTTTGCGGAGCTGGGGTAGGTGTGGTCTACAAGTGACGCATCCGGCCACGGGCCACCAGTTTGACACCCCTGCTTTAAACCCATTTACTATAGTCTGCATCATAAAACGTTAGCAGAAATCTAATGAGCTCAAGGCATTTAGGGCAAATAAATATCTCTATGAGAGAGGTCAAGGCTCAGGATCAGAGTAAAATGCTGTTTTTTCCAACAAGACTAAGATATGCTGTGGGGAAACAACAGGTGGAGAGGCCTTAACAACAGGTTTTCAGTATATTTTTCAGTTTTCAGAAGAGGTGTGGTGGCGCAGTGGCTAGAATGCAGTATTGCAGACAATTTCTGCTGCCTGCCAGCTACCTGCAATTTGGCAGTTCGAATCTCACCAGGCTCAAGGTTGACTCAGCCTTCCATCCTTCCGAGGTCGGTAAAATGAGAAACCAGATTGTTGGGGGCAATATGCTGACTGTTTAGAGAAGGTTGTAAAGCACTGTGAAGTGGTATATAAGTCTAGTTCTAGTTCTATTGCTGTTGATGTGTTGATGACTGGCAATTGACTGTTGTTTCCTTATGCTGGTGGCAAATCATTTTATCCTCATTTTACTGGCAAGCGACACAGTCAAGCATCTAAACTCATTCTAGAAACTCTCATGTTCCCTAGCTCAGAGTTCTCTGTTGCCTTGTCAAAAGCTCTCCCAACTTTCAGAGAGAGATTTTGCACATCATGGGACTGATCTTCTTTTAAACTGAAGATGTAAAAAAAACAAAACTAACCTGGGGATCCTTTGCATGCAAAGCTTTGATCCCATCTTCATTCAAAATTATTTGGAGTCTGGATTAGGAAAACGATTGATATCCCAAGAAGATGCATGTCATTTAATCCTTTTGATTCGAGGAAGTCAACAAAGTCCTACCATTTAAATGTCAGAGCCAGCTACAAGGTAGATAAGAAGATACAAAGGGATCACTCAGCAAACATATAGAGCCATTCCCCTGGAGGCCACAGGTTAATATCCAGCCAGGTAAGTTGTAATTAAACACAGCCCATTTTGTAGAAATGTATGGGAAACACATTGTTCATCTCTATGACTTTGCTTTTCCATGGCTGTCAGCACAGCTCACAAAGCTTCGGCCTGACCTGGACAATGACCCTTGTCAGTCAACCTTAGAAATGGCTTCTCCAAATTAGGGCTGATTAACATGCTGGAGGAAGTTGGTTCTGTAAAGAGACTATTGAATCTCATTGGATTAGGAGACATACTTTCCATCTGGCATGTTAGTCACCCATTAAAGGACTACTGATCTTTTTTTCCCTTTTTTTTAAGCAAAAGGGATCTGAAGGGACCATTAGGAGTAGGTTGTTGTTTTTTTGTTCTGCTGATTATTCAGGTTGTCTAGTTTACCTAATTGCTAAATACTAAAAGGAGTTCTAAAGAGCAAAACTCAGCATGTCCACCACACGACGCTGGGAATCCACACAAATTGAAACAGAAGGAAGGAGATGCAAAGGGTTCTATCAAAAGTTAAAAGTTAACAATTATTACAAGCTGATTCTTGATAATTTCATCAAACAACTGCCAACTTGAAATCAGATCAAGGCAGGTAGATCAAGGCATAAATACTGATCATAAATGTTCCAAATCCAACACACAGCTAGCACTGGATAGTAAGGTTATTAAAATCAATGTTTTTTGGATTGCAGTCAGCCCCTTTCTCCCATTTTTTTTAAATGAAAAGTTGTATAGATCCAATTCTTATGGCTCTGAGAAATCCTTCCATGCCCATTAGATATATTGGTTACTTTTTTTCATCTGGAGAGTTAGCCCAGTTCCATTGATCAAATTTTAGAACCCAAGCCACTGTTCTCATGGAAAATTCCATTATCCCTCCAATGTTTGACCTTCAACATTAGAAGAGGAAGGAAGGAAGGAAGGAAGGAAGGACGGAAGGAAGGAAGGAAGGAAGGAAGGAAGGACGGAAGG
>JANHFL010002059.1:176778-191768 GCA_032468155.1 Oxyrhabdium leporinum | reverse complement strand
AAGGAAGGAGAGAAAAGAAGGAAGGAAGGAAGGAAGGAAGGAAGGAAGGAAGGAAGGAAGGAAGGAAGGAAGGAAGGAGAGAAAAGGAAGGAAGGAATTTGATAAACTGAAGTAACAAAGATACATCTAGGCAGAGAGAACCGCATGGCCCATACCAGAGGCTGAATCCGCCTCCTGAATTTAACACACTTCCCCCAACTCACTCAGTTTTGATTCAGATAATCACCAACCCGCCACAGGCTGCAACCTGTAGGGCCCTGCTTTCAGAGGGATGGACTTCAACTCCCAGAATTCCCCGGCCAGCCTTGGGAGTTGAAGTCCGCCCACTTAAAATGGCCAAGTTGGAAAAATCACCGCTGTAGGATCAAGATTAATCCAGCCGTTAGCTTCCCAAGAGCCCCCGAATACCCTCTTGCGGGGTAGTTATCAGAACAGAATAGCAGAGTTGGAAGGGACCTTGAAGGTCTTCTAGTCCAACCCCCTGCTCAGGCAGGACACCCGCTACCACCTCAGACAGACCGTTGCCCAATCTCTTCTTAAAGGCAGGCAGATCTCAACACCCATCCTCCCCAGCCACCGCAAGACAGACATCTGCAGAAAGGGAGGGATGCTTACGGTTAGGAGACTGACCGCCCAGCAGAAATCCGGGTGCCTTTTCATTTTGTCCGATTTCACAGCGATGGAGAGACAGAAAAATCTTCCTGCGAAGTGTGGAGGGGTGGGAGAAAAACAACAGAGACTCCGTTACCTGCAGGACGGGCCAAGCTCAGCGATGTTATACTGCTTCCCAATAAATTGTGGTTTATCTCCATCACGGTCTATGTTTACCTTCATCCTACGTGTTATTTTGGGGCTGTTTATCTCGGCAAAGGAAGGTTTCTTGGGGTATGATTAAGATAAAGAAGAGGAAATCACAGGTGTTGTGGACTTCCTACTGTGTGGGAACCCTCCGTTTCCTGTGGGTGTGATTTATTCTGAATATTCCTTCCTTCCTTCCTTCCTTCCTTCCTTCCTTCCTTCCTTCCTTCCTTCCTTCCTTCCTTCCCTCCCTCCTTCCTTCATTCCTGCCTCCCCCCTTTCTCCATTCTTTCCTTTCTTCCTTTCTTCCCTCCCGCCCTCCTTCCTTTTTTCCTTCTTTCCTTCTCATGTTTATACATCTCTTAATTTTGTTAGCTGACTTTTTCTTACTCCTTTTATGTACTTTGTTTAATTTACTTAACCCAAAAGGGAACAGCATGAGCACTAGTGAAATTTATTTGGCTTTCACTTAAATGCAAGCTGAACTAATTTTCAGTTATCCAATCCATGTAGTTAGCAGAAGCAAGGTTGACTTGAAGATTTATAACAACCACAACAAATCTAAATATGAATCAGAACACAAGTGTATGTTGATCAATGTTGCCACCCCCCACCTCCCACCCTTGTAATTTGCAATGAATTTAATTACCAGATTTGTACAAAATCTGTAAATTGTAGGAAACAGATTGGGGCAATGTATACAGAGAAACAAATTGCATTATCTGCCATTTTTCTTTTTAATCTGTTTCATTCATCAAATCTTGTTGCTGTATTTTTTTTTTTACTGTTTCAGATGCTCAGAGTCACTTATGAGATATAGATAGATGTATAAATCAAACAAATAGAGGCAATTCATTTTCTTTCTTGTGTTCAGTTGTGTCTGAGTCTTCCTGATTGCTTGGATAAATCCCTACATTTTTCTTGGCAAAGTTTTTTCAGAAGTAGCTTGCCATTGCCTCCTTACAAAGGCTGAGAGAAAGTGATTGGACCATAATCACCCATCTTGAGTTGTGCCCAAGACAGGACTAGAACTCATGGTCTCTCAGTTTGCCAGGAAGTTAACCTGATTATACAAAGTTAACCTGATTACACCATCATACCAAACTGGTCCTATACAGCTCATGCATACAGACACCAAAATCAGCATCTTGTAAGGTAATTTTATCTCATTCTTAAGGCTCTATTCTTCTTCATAGTATTCATAGTAAGAGCCATGGTGGTACAGTGGTAAGAATGCAATACTGCAGCTAATTCTGCTGACTGCCAGGTGCCTGCAGTTTGGCAGTTCGAATCTCACCAGGCTCAAGGTTGACTCAGCCTTCCATCCTTCCGAGGTCGGTAAAATGAGGACCCAGATTGTTGCGCTATTGCTAAGTGCTATATTCTACAAAAACACACCAAACTCACCTTATCTGGCCTTTTGCTGGCTACAGCTATCTGATTGATGGGAAGAGCAGATGTGTTGCTGGCAAAGATACAATGAGGAGGGATAAGCTGGGAAGACAAAGCAAATGTTACATGTGGGAGAGGGAAGGTGCATTGTTATGGCTCCAGCAATCTTATATAAAGAAACAAAACCCCCTCTTATCTGGGATAGAGCATCTCATAAAAGCCCTGATGTAGCCATGTGCTTGGTCCCTTGACAGGACTGGCTTGTACTTGGTAGGAAGCAAGCAACAAGGTGAGGATTCACATCCTTATAGTAATATTCCTTCCTCTGACTGCTACAGTTCTAATGTTGATTGATGGAATCATCTGGTCGCACTGAATGGAGATACTTCCAGGGTCAGTCATAGGATCAGATTACTGACCAGAGATAAACGTGCCTGGTATGACCATGCTCCAAGATAAACATACTCTTCCAATCTCTTCAGCTTTTACAAAGGAATGTGGCAAATTTTATATGGGAAATTAGGAAGGTGGGAGATGCCCCCAAATATATTCAAATGCAGAGCCTTCAGGCCTTTTGGCCTTGAACTCCTACTTACTGCTTCCACCTCCTTCAGCACTTTGTGTTTGATGTTGAGGTCTTCAAAGACAGCTTCAATGATCATGTCAGTTTTCTTAAAGTCCTTGTAATCCAGCTGTCCCGTGAGGTCACTTAGGAGCGTATCCCTCTCAAATGATGTCAAACTCCTCTTTTTCACTTTATCATTCAAGCTGAGAAAATTATTAGGGTGGGGACAGTGGGAAGTATTGAAAATAAGCTGCTGGGTAAAGTATAGTTGTGAAGAAGCTGTTCACATTCATAATGTTTTTTTTATACCGAAGAGAGCTTGACTTAAGCTTTGAAGGATCTTTCAAAAGCTAAGTAAAAACAACTATTATTTTAGAAGCAGATGGCCTTTTAACTTTAGGTTTTATAATTTTTAAGCACTTCTAAAATATTGTTTTAGTTTTTTTGTTTTAATTTTGAAAACTATTCCTTTTACTGTAAATTTCTGGTAGCCAACCTGGAAATACGTATACTGATACATATACAACAAAATAAAAAAGCAAAACTAAACAACACAGACTTTGAGGGCTAATAGCGCACCTATAAATAGTATTGTTTCCAAACAGTTTGCCAAATGCAAATATTGATCCTGGATGCCCTCCTAAAAGGGAGAGGAGGAATAATAATAAGATACTTGTCAAAATAGATAAACCTTAGTAAAATGGAATCTGGGAAAGATACTACACTGATTTTTTTAAAAAAAGCTTGCAAATGACTACTGTAGTATATGACAAGAATATGTCATTGTTTTCAAAATTTTCTGTCAACTGATAATTTATTACCAGAGTAGATCTCCCCAAGCCTAAACAAATCAAGAAAAAAGATATATTCTCTAAGTAATTGAGAAAGCATAATAGCTCTTCAGCAATGCCAGCAGCTTCTAAAGATTCATTATTTTTTAATATAGAACATTTCTATGAATGCCCAAATTAGTCACAGTCACTCCGGGCAGCTTACAGAAGTAAGATTACTGGGAAGAGTTAGGCAAAAAGATACTGAATTCCAACATAAGAAATGCTGGAAGGAAAGATATTGTTGGAGTCACACTTGCTACTCTGATAAACTTCTTCAGCCTGTACATTTATGACATGAACAGCTTTTGAAGAGCAATAAGATAAAAAAGAATTTTACACATTACTGCTTCAAAAATGACAAATACTGACAATTCAGGGCTGACATTACTGTAGGATTTCAGTCTCTCCAGACTACAAATACACCAGATGTTAGATCCTAAGTGGACATACCCTTTATAGACCTGCTGCTGTCCCTTGCTCAAGCCATCCAGAGTGGTGTCCTTCATTATGATCTTAAGACCCTTTTCCACAGAAACCTGAGCAATTCCTGCACCCATCAAACCTGCTCCCAGAATAGCAAGATTCCTGCACAAAGAAGGAATCAAAAAGAAGTTCACAAGAAAAGGGAAATAACAAATTCAGTATAATTTACAGTATAAATAATTTGCATTTACAATCCCTCCTTTTTACTAATGCTGGAAAAGTAAACAAATAATTAAAATGATGTTGAATAATTTACTAGTTAAAAAGCATTAAATGCCCCCCTTAGCTCACCGGTCACTTCTGCTTCAAGCTAGGTCAATGTAATTTTTTGAGCCCAGAATCCTGAATTTAACTGGTGTATATTTATATAAACATTTGGGAGAAATTTTTTATCTATAAACTGCAATAATGCATTTCAAGATACATTAAAAAAGAATCAACCGAAATTAAGATCTTTTATTAGTTGCCTGAATGCCGACATTTTCAATGCAGTTAGGATATAAACTTCAATTTTCCCTGCCTTGTAGTGGACAAGTTGGCTGTATAGAAAGCTTTGAGCATGGTCCTGCCAGGATTCTGACTTTGCCTGTGCATGCAAAGCCCAATCTGAAGCAATGCAGGATGACTAACTTTCTGACCTATCAGGACAAGCAGGGAAAATGGGAGGGTTTGGCTTAGCTAGAATGCAGTCCTCTCAAACTAGATTGAATTGGCTAAGTGACATTCCTGCTCTTTGAATGTATGTTATTAATGCAAACCATATAATCTTTTATATAAACAGAATTGTTCGAGCTAGCATACCTGAAGGCTGTTCAGATAGTTGAACTTACTTGACTGGTTGCTTGGGTTCCCCAAACTTGTTCTTCTTGCACTGCACTTGACCATGGTACAGCCCCATTAAGGCCTTGCATTCAGGAGTCATCCCAAGTTCTCCAAATTTCTGCAAGAGGTGGGGATGGAAGAAGTGGAGAGAAAATGAAAAAGAAACATTCAGAGGAACTGCCATAGAATCATAATACTATCCTGAAGTAACAACAAAGCACTCTAGAAGGGCACATCAGAGGACCAGCTACAAATTAACATTGGTGGGGGGCATGTTGTTGTCACAGAGGGTCCGCAAAGGCTTGAAAACATGTCATGATTTAAATCTTGAGTTAGGTCTTGAGGTCCGTGGCCATGGTCTGTGGCCACAAAAAGGTATTTAAAAGGGTCAGTGGTGAAGAAAACTGCTGTAGTATTCATGTGCATGGCATTTCCCTCTAAACTTGCTGGTTTTTCATCTGGTTTAGCTTAGGAATTACAGTGCTTCTAACTGGAGATGATAGTGTTTAACATACTTTGGTGTTAAATCCATGTAAAGAGCAATAATGCAGCAATACATGCATCTTTAATCAATAATATACACATTTTTAGCAAGTTTTCCAGACAAAAGCTTAAATACTGGAGAAAACCTGCAACAAAACTGCATTGAAAACTCAAGGAGGATATTGCTAAGGCTGCAGGATAAAGACTTTAGAGAGTTGCTGACAAGTTATCTCTGAAACATATATCGAGAACACTATTGCTTCAATAAGAAACATTCTCATATATCCCCAATGCTATCTGTTTTTATTATATGATAAATATCCTTTTCTCTCTTAGCATAAAGAATGCTGAGGAGGTGGGAAACTAAGGGCTTTTGAGATGTCTTGACTGAGTATATAAAAATAGAGGCATGAGAATCAAGCTGCAGAGAATATCCAGGTAATGAGAAGATAATTATAATGAAAGTGGCAAGTCCTGAAGATCAAATTTTGAAAGATGTACCAGTTGCTCATCTAGTAGTACTAAGACATGAAACAGCATTGAGGCAAAAGTCACTACCAGTCTGTAACCTATTTAAGCCAATCATCTTTTAAGAATCACGTAAAACTTTTTAGAAATGGATCAAAGATTCTCTACCTGGGATTCTAGAAGGTAGCCAGCTTCATTGCCTTGTTCTAGGCCAGTCTTCACTACCTAAACCAACAAAAAAAAAATTCAAAGTATGTTTAGCCCTTATTGTTGACAATAACAGCTAAAACATTTAACACGTTATTAAAAACAGTTAAGAGAAAAAGAACACAACAAAAGCCATTTAACTTTCCAAGTGTTGGAGGATGTGTTGCCTACCCTTCTGGCTCTCCCCAGATCTTGCAAATGAGTTATTTTTACCACCTTGGCAGAAAAGATTCTAGCACAGAAGATAGGAACTTTGGAGAACGCAAAGAAATCTCATGCTTCTGAAACCAGTAACAATTCAGTGAAGCAATGCATCCAGGTTTTATTTTGCAATACTCTGAAGAGTATTGAGAGGATCCCAAATCTGCAATCTAGCTTTTTTGCAACTTTTTGCCTCCAAAGATAAAGTGCTATATATTGGGAATAATAGGAATTGTAACCCAACGTATGTGGCTTGCTGTAGCTTAAAATAAAAAACAAAAATCAAAATTGGAAGGGATTCAATCATATGTTTTCACTATAGTTTTTCAGTTTGGAACAAGATAGAAGAATTCTTCCTTTCCCTTGTAGCCTCCATGTATCCTTAAAATCTTCTCCTGAGAGTTCCTAACTTTCCAGGGTAGATTTTGAAGACATGCAGGAAAAACAAAGGTGAATAAAGTTTCCACTACATAAATAGACTTTCCAACATTGCAGTCCACCCAACAGTATTCCATTTGGCCAGAATACTCCAAAGACACCCTCTTGCTATTGAGATTTTAAAGTTTTACTCCTCCCTATACTTTGCCCCCAAATTGCTTCATCAATAAATACGGAACAAAACAACCTCCCAGACTGGATGTATAGCAGGTGACAGTCGTGCCTAGGAGACCTTTTGCACAATTTCATGTTGTACGCCAGTTGCGCCCTTTCCTGGATTGTGAGGCCCTGCACACGGGTCACTCCTGGCCTGGTCATCTCCTGGGTGGATTACTGCAATGTGTGTTTGAAGAATATTTGGAAACTAAAAACAGGTACAGAGTGCGACAGTGTAGACCAAGAGTGTTAAACTCGCGGCGTCACATGACGTATCAGGACTTTTTTCTCCTTTGCTAAACCGGTCGTGGGCGTGGCCAGCGCATGACGCATCCAGCCCGCGGGCCTGCTATGTTGGGAGTAGCTGGCAGGTTAGAGAACAAAACTCACTCCCCAAGTCGCCCATTATCTCCGTTTTTGACAGCCCCGGTGTAGACAATTCTGGGGGACCCTTAGGTGAAACATGTGACACCACTGTTGCGCAAGCTGCATTCGCTGCTGTGTTGCTTTTGGGCCCAATTCAAGATGATGGTTGTCACTTTTAAAGCCCTTTATGGCAGGGGTAAAGCGTATTTGAGGATCTGTCTCACCCCATGGAACTAACCCACCCCAATTGGTAAAAAATCTACTTTGGATCCCGTTGGCCAAAGAATTTTGGCTAGGGGGGTCCTGCAGAAGCGCCCACATTCTGGTATATTTTCGTTTTGGAGGTAAGGTCTGCCACCACACTCCTGGTCTTCTGGAAGAACCTAAAAACGTGGCTCTGGTGCTTGGATTGGGGTCCCAACAGGGCCTGCTATGTTGGGAGTAGCTGGCAGGTTAGAGAACATAACTCACTCCCCAAGTCACCCATTATTTCCGTTTTTAACCTTTAACTTCTCCTTTTAATTCTTTTAATTGCTTTTTAGCATGTTTTAATTTTTAATTAACCTGTAAGCCACCTAAAGCCACTGTATTAGTGAATTGGGCAGCATAGGAATTTAATGAATAAATAATGTATTCAGATCAATTAAATGCATAAATATAATAAATAGCAACAAATAGTACCCAGTAAAACTAGGAAGGAGAAAAGAAAATGAAAAATATTAAACAAAGTAAAGCAAGCAGCAAATACAATTCAAAGTCGAAAACAATGTTTTAAATACCCATTAAACTAAAAAGATCTTTATCTTTTTGCAAAGATAATTGATACCTATACCTATATTCCTAGGTATAGGTAAGCCACTTCAAAAGGACTCTTTTCTTGTAAAGCCACCGACTCCGAGAGAAACATAAGCTATGTCTTTCAGTTTATCCTTACTAATGTTTATGGAATAAGTGAGATGATTGTGAGGGATAATCTCACAGATGCCAAATAGCATGAACATTCTTCAAAAGCTAAAAGCCTTTTTGCCAACCCTTCTAAAATAAAAATATTTTGCTCCTCCAAGTCGAGGTCTCCTGTACTGTGGTTTAGAATGCTTGTTAAATACTGAGGAACTATGACACATAAACTTCAAAGAGTTTGGATTTCAGGTAACTGATATACTTATAGTTACCTTCAACCAAAGTTGGGTTCCAGGTTATCCTGGCCAGACCCTGCCCAAAAACAAGATCATATATGTCACAAATCTTATTCTAAAGTTTGATAACATTCAAAGCTGAAAACAAATGAGCAGAATCTACAGATGTACATAAACATGCACTAGCTAACTTTGCAAGCCTGGGCGGAACCCCAAAAGCCACCAAAGAAACCTGAATTACCTCAATGATGCTCAAGGGTGCAGGATAAAGTCCTTTGGTCTGCTTCTGTACTTTTTTTTCTATTGTTTTGTATACTTGTTGCCTTATAAAGGGAATTGTCAAGGCATAATCCGTCACTTCTGTAAGACAAAGCAGTTCAGTGACCAACTACTCTGGGCTAATTTGGCCTGTGGGCCAAAGGAACCCCAAGATTTCAAGAAGAACAAAGCCAGGGCACCTTTTCCAAGAATCAAAACAAAACTACTTTAGCTGGTAGCGTTGTGCCCACTCACTCTGAATCAGCCCTTTGTCAACCTTTCGAGTAATTGTTTTGTTGGCTAGTCCTTGGGCAAATGTAATGGCCACCTCTTCCAGATATTCCATGGTTCGTTCCTCGGGGCTCTTGAAACCTGGACCTGCAAGTGCAACAAAATTAGTAGCCTGCCCATCTGGATAACAGAAAGGACAACCTCCAGTATCACAATAATCCTGTTAACAGAATAACAGAGTTGGAAGTCTTCCAGTACAACTCTCTGCTCAGCCAGGAAACCCTATACCACTTTAGACAAATGATTGTCCAATCTCTTCTTAAAAACTTCCAGTGTTGGAGCATTCACAACTGTTGAAGTTATCTCTCCTCCAAAATCCATATGCTGCACCATTTCTATTATATTATAAGCACATAGGCAGAGATGAATTGGCTTTTGATTGGGAGCTGCTCAGAATTGGTTAGAAGATGGGAATCTATATAAATGTTTTAAATAAACAAAATAATTACTTCAAGCAAAGAGTTCAATTGGCCCACTCTTCCTTCATTTTCCCCTTGGCTCAATAAGCTTCCTTGTTCTCACATTGTAGAACATCCTATAAATTTATAACTTGCCTTCATTCTTTAAATCCCAGTCCCAGAGCTGTATTCCCTCCCTCCATTTCAATAATATTCTCTTCTCATAATGTTCTCTTCTGCAAGGTAAATTTGAGGCAAAAATTATGGGTGGAAAGATCACAATCTAACCTAGTGGATCCACCAGCTGGTCTACTAGTCCCATTTTTTTTGCTCTGTCAGCACGAATATTTCTTCCAGTCAACATCATGTCAAAGGCAGCAGGAATTCCTACCTGAAATACAGAAATAGGGATTTCACATATCCCAAAAGGGGGCACAGGAAAGAAAACCAGGTCTTTATCAAAGAGATAACCTCACCATTTTTGGCAATCTCTGCGTGGCTCCTGCCCCTGGAAGCAACCCCAGCAACATCTCAGGAGTCCCCAGGACTGTCTTTTTATCCTTAGTGGCTATTCTATATTGGCAAGCAATGGCAACCTGAAGAGTCAGAAAGCACAATTACAACTCATTTCCCCCTAAACAGGGTCCAGCAATTGTTTTATATGAACTTTATTCTCTATTATTTATTTTCCTCACAATAACAACTCTGTGAGGTGGGTTGGGCTGAGAGAGAATGATTGGTCCAAAATCACCCAGATAGTTTTTCATGTCTAAGGTAGGACTATAACTCAGCTACCTGGTTTCCAGCTTGATGCCTTAACTACCAGACCAACCTACTTCTGTTTATGCTGGAATCCCCATTTTCAGAAACAATCCTATATTAATAACTCTTCTTGAGGTTGCTCCATAGATTTTTCTAGTCAAATGTTTGGCAGAATTAGCTAGTTGGAATTTTTTATTAATCTGTTTTTATTGTATTTAGGTCCTTTTTGACTTCTCTTATGGAAGCCTTTCCTCATACCTCTAGCCCTCCACCAAGGCAGGAACCACTGATTGCAGCAACAACGGGTTTGGGTGACTTTTCAATGCTGTGCAACATCTTCTGTCCTTCTTGAGATAGTTCCGTTATTTCTTGGCTGGACGCACAAGTCTCAATCATGCTAAAATGTGAAACCAAAGAAGCAGTGGAGAAAGCCAGATGAATGGTGGCTATCTGGTACAGAGAATGATATTTACCTCATATCTATGAAAAAGCAATTTGAAGGGGGTTTTTTTCAAGTAACCCAAAGTTGCCTTATGTTTTCTTTGTGAATACTGCTTTAAGTTAATGTGAATTAAAATCTTTCTCAACTTCATTTAATACTCTAATGAGCTTCATTTCATTCTTTCTAGGTGCTAGTATTTACTTTGGAAAAGAAAATGTTTCTCTAGTAAACAAGAAAACAGTTGCCTACTACCTTGATTTTCTTCTGGAAAATGTCAATTCGGCTACTATCAAATTACTGATTTGGTAATTTCACATTTCTTATATTGGAAACTTTCCTTCTCAATCCCCAAAATGACTGGCTTGGTACATTTTTGGGGAAAATGTGTTTCTCCAGAAAAATACATCCCTGAATTTCTGAATTTTATACACAGGAATTTTGTTTTACAATAAAACACGTTAATGCCTTCATTTTCTTTCACTGAATGTAGAAGTCACTAACCATCTACAACTGGGAAGGAGCCATCCTAATGATCTGCTACTTCTGTTATTCCATTTTTTTCCCAGCAGGGGGCAGAGGATTTTAGGCACACTACATATTTTGTTGTCCTCTGATGTTTGTAGATAAATTGCAAAGTAAACTGATTTCTATTTTGCTGTACAGCATGCTCAGGGAAGAAGCAGTAAATCTCTTTGGTATAATAGGCAAAATAAAAGGTACATATATTAAGAATGTTAAAATAACTTAAATATATTAAGAGGCCAATAGGGATGAGCATTTACTCATCATTTTTTAAAAAACAAAAGAACAATATCTCGAATTATCTAGTAGGGATTCCCTTCCATAGAACTTACTTGATGTCTGCCCCTGCAATAAAACAACCAGGCTTTCTTGAGATAAGGACCGCACTTCTGACAGCATCATTGCTCCATATTTCTTTCATTACATCTACAAACTCAGCTTGCATTTCCTTGGACAACGTGTTTACCTATAACATAGAGATAGGCAAGTTAAAACCAAGGCAGAAAGTTCAGTATTAGATGGAGACATCCTTTGCCTTTCTTCCCACCTGAAACTGGTAATCTCTCCAAAAGACCCAATGCTCATAGAGGCTACTATATTTAAGAATTAAGCACAATTAAATAATCAAACACAAATGTTCCATGCTTTTCAAGATACTTTTAAACGGTAATGATTAGCATACATTTAAAATACAGGGACAAAATCTTGAAGAACTGAACTCCATTATCTATGATACGATTCTGTCATAGCTAATATGGGATGCTTGCAATGTTTGATTGCAATAAGAGAAGCTGCCAAAAATTAAGCTCAGAGGGCAGAAGCAGTTTAAAAAAAGTCACTCTTTCTCAATCCTATAAGATAAATTGATGAAACCTTGGTAAGTTGGTCACTTTTGGATGGAGGAGTTTTCTGATTTGAAAAGTACAAAATGCCTGGCAGAAGCTTCTGGGAGGAATACAATGTCAGTTCATGTTCTTGTCATAATTCAGAAGTTACATATTCTCTTCCCCAACTTGCCTTGAGTGTTTTTGTGAAATGCTGCTGCCATTGAACCATTGTGAATGATGCTAGAGGATCATTCTGTGATAATCTTCTAGCTTATCAAGATCATATTTTATAAGTTTCATCTGTTACAAGAAGTAACGGATGGAAACATATCAAGGAGAGATCCAACCTAGAACTAAGGAGAAATTTTCTGTCAGTGAGAACAGTTAATCAGTGGAACGTCTTTGCTCCCAGAGGTTATGGGTGCTCCATCATTAGAAGTTTTTAAGAAGAGATTGGACAGCCGTTTCTCTGAAATGGTATAGGGTCTCCTGCTTGAGCAGGGGGTTGGACTAGAAGACCTCCAAGGTCCCTTCCAACTCTGTTAATATGTTAATCTGTTATTATTTGAGCGCACCCCTCTGCCCAAATGCACTAGATGGGCAAAAACAATTGGAGATAGGTGATTCCTCCAGTAACCAGGCCCTGCGTTATATTGAGGTTGATAGATAACAACCACCACGTTGAACTACACTCAGTAGCCAGTTGACATCCAACGCAGCTCAGGCAGCACCGATGACACTTGGGATTAACAAGAAGCGCTCATTTATTGCTGGTGCCATTTATTGCTTGTGCCATTGTGCCATAGCTGAACCGGCTGTAGCTTCTGAATGAACTGATTACAAAAAGATCACTTAGATCAGATATACCGAGTTCGCCGTGCCACCCACAAAAGTGTAGTTCTGTCGTGGAGGCCAGTAACTGATGCTGAAACTAGACTCTATACAGTACAGACAACTAATCTTTATTTTATAACCATTCTTATCGTCAGTAGGGACATTATTATATTAAACCCTGCCAGTTGCCAACTTTTTTTTCCATTTCTGGAAACTTCCTACGCCTTGTTTAGCTCTCCAAGACCCCAACCTCCACTTTCAATTTTTTTGTAGAAGATCTTCCTTCATCATCCTTTCATTGTATTCTAGATATCTGTATTTTTGCCAAGCATAGATGACTTTCACCAAGTAAAAAGCAGTTGGAAAAACTTACCTTGGAATTAGGGGAGTTAAAACGAACAACAGCAACATCTTCTTTGATGTCATAATTAACATGGGTTCTAGCTAGGATAGAAAGGAGGCAAGAGATGCATGCATTATTCTACACCCTAGAATTCAAAGAGGAGGAAAGAACCAAGCTCAAAATTATATGCCATTAACATTTATCAAAAATAAGTAAATATTTCAGAGCTTGTGGGAAACAAAGATATCAAGATAACTCTCATTGACAGGAGGGCAGCTGTTCAACATAATGAGATACTCTATGCAGGTATTTCAAACCCTTTGGGCCATTCTCGTAACTTTCATTTTCCATATGGTGAGGCAATATTCCCCAGTCTAATTCCATTCCAGATGTGTAGCTACAATTCCCATCCTTTTCAATAGTTATCACCCAGCACACCTGGGAAGCAGAGCTTAGTGATTAGCCTATATGTGTCTTAATTATTGCTGCTGTTCCAAATTTCATTCTTGTTTTTGCAAGTGCTTCCTATGCATGTATCCTTATGAAAGAACTCAATCTTTGGCCTCCAGCATTTATAAGGCAAAAAGAAACATGTTAGATAGAAAATAAATTCTTTCTAATGTGAAAGTTCCCACACCCCCGCCTCTCCCAGTAGGCTACTGTTGTCTTTATTACATCTTTATTAATCCCATGTGTTGCTCTACAGTTTCCTTCTTATTCTTAATTTTTTAATTGTTACAAAATGTACAAAAACTTCTGAACAGATTAAAACAATGTGCCAAAAAATGATCAAGAGTGATCTTTATGTAATTCCATTCCATCAGGCAAAATTCCAGCTTACACTCATCAATTCCCACCAAGGAAGTATTTATACTTACATTTAACAGCAGGGGAAGTGCTGAGGTTTCGGCAAGTATAATCTGGAAGAGATTTCAGGAGTTACACAGGGCCGAAAAAAATATTTTAAATCCTCATGAGCAAATATTTAAACATCTGGGCATTCCAAAGGTGCATCACATTTTTTAAAAAAATCATTGAGTGCCTCCTGCAAACTAGATACATATACAGATAGTCCTTGACTTATGACCACAATTGGGACAGAAATCTCACTGAGAGAAGATCTCACTGAGATGGCACATGACCACAAACTAGCTCTCCCAGTTGCAGTTGTTCAGCTGCATGGGTTCCCTGCTCCACTGTGCCAAGGTGGCCAGGATCCTCTTCCTGCTTCTACTGCATACAGGAGGTCCACGCTTTCTCCCAGTCACCACCAGGCCCAGACCTTCTCCTGCTCCATCACGCGCAGGTCCACTTACCTTTGCTTTTTTTCTGCAAGCAGACCCCATTCTCACGATCATTGGAAAGCTCTTTCTCAAAATCGTGCCATTTGGAAAAGGGACCTTCCAAATTATTATTGAGAATGATTGCGTTTGTTAGCTTTCTTAGCATAGCAAGACTAGAAAGCTAGCAAACATGATCATTATGAAGGCTAAAAATATTATAGGCCTCAGAATGATGATGTTCACTAGCTGTCTTGTGTTCTTCCATGCACAGGAGACAGCACATGTGCCAGGCTCCAGAAACACTGCTCGGATCTTCAGGATCTGAGACATGTTACTGCAGCCTAGTGGAGGGGCTGAACTCTCCTGTGTGTGTGGAAGAGAACACCTCTGCCAGGTTGCAGAAAGAGGGCTCGGATCTTCAGGATCCAAGCTCATTTCTGCAGTCAGTGGAAAAACAAGACAACGTCCTCCTGGCAGATGGCAGGAAAGCTGGGAAAGCTGGCAGAGAAGATTGCAAACGTTGACATGATCGTTGAGTGCTTGGTGACAAGTCATAAGTGCAAACAGGTTGCAACAGGTCATGTATTTAGTGGGGACAGCATGACATTTATTTATTTATTTATTTTTTACATTTATATACCGCCCCATTCCGAAGACTCGGGGCGGTTTACAACTTATAAGC
>JANHFL010002059.1:166064-176678 GCA_032468155.1 Oxyrhabdium leporinum | reverse complement strand
TTTGAACCGCTAGATTGAATCAGCAGAAGTGGCCTGCAGTTCAACACTCTAACCACTGCGCCACCTAGGCTCCTTTACGATGGTCGCAAGTGTTTTAAGGGCCACAAAGCACCGTTTCTGAGGCTATTGTTAACTTTGAACATGACCTGCTAAATGGCCTGTTGTAGTCCTTCTTTAGTGACTGCCTTGGACAACAACCATCCACAGCTATGACAGTGATGAAAACGTAACTTTGAGACCAATGCCCTTATTTACAATCTTTCAAGTCCCTCTCCCTCTCCCTCTCTTTCATTGTTTATAATTATATATGTGAATGGCCTGGAGAGATGATGGGAAGAGATCCTGCTTAAGGAACAATCAAACAAGGGGAGGTGAGCCCACAGCTGCTTAATGGTCAGATGATTTCCCATGTTATAACTTTTCTTGCCACAGTTGTTAGATCAATCACTGCAGTTGTTCAGTTAGTAACATGGTTGTAAAGTGAATCTGGTTTTCCCATTGACTTTGCTTGTCAGAAAGTCACAAATGGTGACCACATGACTCCTGGACACTGCAACCATCACTACTATGAGCCAGTTGCCAAGCACCCGAATTTTGATCACGCAACCCCAGGGATGCAGCAACGGTCATAAGTGTGAAAAATGATCATAAGTCACTTTTGTCAGTACTATTGTAACTGCAAATAGTCACTAAACAAATGGCTGTAAGTCAGCGACTACCTGTACATTGTTACTAAGACCTCAGACTTCATGAGTTTTATATGATTTTGGCACCTGGGAGTGAAAAATTTGATCCTCTTTATTTATTATGGCCAGTAACTGCTGAATAGGGATGATGGGAGTTGTAATCCATCCTACTTGGAGAACAATATGTATTATGTGCTGTCTTCTCAGGTTAAATCAGTAAATCCTATCTTAGATCAATGGCCTTTTAAGTGCTACCAAATGAGCTCCTGGTGCAGCTCTGAGCTCTTCAGGGACATGAACACTGAATGGTATTTTGCTCAATATAATAGCAACAAGAGAGCATACAAAAACTGTCTGGAATGCAAAAAGCAATTTTTTTAAAAAAATAGCACTTTTAACATTTTATTACCTATGATTCTTTTGAAGCATGGCTTTCAAAGCATATGAAGTCTGAAATAGGTTAATAACGAGACTAATTACTTTACCTATTGATACACTGAGCAAAAATGATACGAAAAACAGGCGGTGGGGGCGGTGGGGGGAATGTGCAAGTCCTAAACAAAAACACAATGATTAATCAGCTCAAAAGCTGGAAGGCTGCCTTGTCTTCCTGCTTACTTTTCAATAGAAGCAAACAGAAAGGAAAGGACCTTTCACCTACATTCCATCTTGTCCAGAAATGCAGGCAATGAAGAGTCATATGCTTGTCTCCACTATCTTCCTGACAAGTCTCTCTGCGTTTATCTTCTCTATCACAGTCAGTTCAGGAAGATAAGCGTACAATATTTACCCAAAAGGAAGATGTTCTTAAAGAGAACTGCTCCCTCCAAAATAGAACAGGTAGAACACAGATTAAAATTCAACATAATGCCTTGCTTTCCTATATTGTCCACTTAGCACTGCCAGGTCCCACTGAAACCAATCCAGGAAAACTCATCCCCGCTACATATAAATACATGAATTGGACACACTTGCATGAGTGTATATATTTGTGTTTATATACACACACATATACATACAAATTTCCCGTTGTCAGTCTTGTCATCTTTATTTTTACCACATATATTTTAATCTATATCTTTTCCATTTAAGTAGTCGAGTCATTTTTTATTATGGTAGCACAGAATGTGGTTAAATAATAAATGTATTCCTTTGTCTTCAACAATTTCCCCAATTCACAAAATATTATTTAGGGGGAAATCCTCACTTTACTGCAACCTAAATATACTCATGTTGTAAAGTTGGGATTGGTTTTTGTCCACAATTCTTGGGGCATAAAGATTTGTCACTCTCCTACTCAGTTTTTTGAGATGATTTCACAAAATTAAGTCTGTTTGCTAGTTTACTTATTCTGGAATAGCAGAGTCCTGTAGTTTGATACCTTTTAAAACCAACACTGATGATTATATATGCCCAAGCATATAATACTATAGCATTAAGAAAGTATGTACATTGACAACAACCTTTTATCACTTTAAAAGTATCTTTTGAACTTATACAGACACAGAAGAACATTGGCAACAATTGCTTTCTTAAACTATAGTCTTATAATCTGTTATTATCAGATGACAATGAACTGATAACTATATTGTAGGTGATGAGATTCCAACTATGAAATCTAATGCAATAACACAGCGTCTTTAGGTAACAAGTCTTTCTCCCTTTTTTCTTTCCATAACCTTTCTTTGTTTAGAATATAATCTCGAGATTAAAAAAAATATTATTCTAATTATTATACCACATGTTTCTTCCATGGCTATTTAAAGGAAATTCAGTGGAGTAATTATTTTAAATTGTATACTCTGGAGTAACAAAATGTACAGGATTGGTTTTTCAGAGGTAGTTTCTCTCTGAGGAAAATACAAGAATTTACCTACTGACAACAATAACTTGTAATGTGCCTTCACATTTCAACCACAATCAAAGAGAATAAATATACACAACTTTTAATAGCAATAAATCCAATACAAATTTTAAAGTCAAATGAGATCAGGCAAATTTATTATGAATTAAAAACCAATTATACTGAGTAACAATAGAATATAATGTACAACTGACTGCACCAGAACAACAGAATCTTGCCTATTTATTGAAAAAACATAATTAAATGCGCTTATGAAGTGGTGCCTGGAAAAAGGAACATCTAAAAAGTTCTTTCCTTAGGCCTGTTTTCAGATCTTCAATATCATATTAAAATTTGTTTTATTTACCAGGTTCTTAACTAACAAAGCCATTGATGACATGCTATTATAAAGTGCTGCATTAGCAGAGGGGTGGAAAACTTTTTGCTTGCTTGAGACCTCACATGGTTTTCTGAGAAGACTGGATGGATGTAGAGAGAAGACTGGAGACATAAATTTGGTGCAGCCACAATTTTCTGGCAACAATCAAACAGCTGCATTAAAATTCTACCTACCAGTTTTTAAGGTAGCAGAAAATCATTTGCTTCAAATTGCTGGGCCCTATCCTATGCTTCTTGAGCTCTAGAAGGCTGACAATAGTTGCTGCCTTTTTTAAACGAAGGATAGTTTAGAAATATGAATGAAGTGTTCCCCCATCTGTATTTCCCATCCCACCAAGCTTGATATCAACAATTAACTGTTCTTCCTAACAGGAATTGGGTTGGATGAGTATGGAACAGCTTGTTTAACTATCTATCAAGCTGTCCAACTAATATGTCACAGGAGTAAAATACCGCATGCTTGTGACTTCTCAATAAGGCTATTTGTGAACACAGATCTAGTACCCCTCTGAAAAAACACATGTGCAAAAATAGCTTGGTTGATGGGTTGCAGGCATAAAAGAGGGATGAAGGACAAAATGTGAAGAAGCAATCAATAAAATGTGAGCTCCATTGTTGATTACTGCTACAATAGAACAGCAGTGTGAACAACAAATCCAATTCTGGAATGTGGATAACAGCACCTAGAAATAGCTCATGGATGGTCATGAAGATGGAATGGAACAGCACCAACACCACCTATCGTACCTGGTACAATCTAGCTCTATATTTGTAACCTAATTTTTCAAAGTCAATCATGATGCAATTCTTCACCATTATCTATAGGATCCAATCAAAATTCAAGCATAGGAGCCTTTTTTTACACCTTCGTCTTAACTATTGTATTTTTTTTCACCAAAATTATTTTTATTACAAAGTCAGAGCTGCAACAAATTAGAAAATACGACCATTAAGTTCTTTGAAATTTGGGAACCAGATTCTTATCCTGACAATCCTTTTCTAAAATCGTTGAAAACATAACATAATTTATGCACTTTTCTTATTCTAGTTAATTTTCGTTAATTACAAACTATTAAATAAAGAATCTGCTTGAATTAGAGGTACTTCTCAGGTTATAAACATTTGTTCAACTTATAACACTAAATGAGCGGTGCTTACGATTGATCCTCAATGTTCCAGCCATCACCCAATGGTCACATGATCATGATTTAGAAATTTGGCAATTAGTGGCCTGCCCGTGGTACCCTCATCACGTTTCTTGCCTGAGACTCACACCTCTTCCCATAACAGCCAAATTACAGTGGGATTATAGTGATAACCAGGACTGCTGTTGGTGTACGATTTAGTCATGTGACAATTGTGATTTATGATCACATTCCCTAGTGATGGAAATTCCGGTCCAACTGCCATCATAACACTATGACTACTTGTGCAATGGGACTCATGGTTTACAACACTTCAGAAAGAATCCAAAATTTATAGGTGCTGCATTAACCATTTAAGTGATTCATCTTTATTTCCCCATCCTGAGCTATATATATTCTCCACTATCACAGAGCTTAAGATGCTAGACTTGGAACAGGGAGACCTAGATTCACCTTCAGTTATAGAAGTAAATTTATCTACTCTATTGTTTAAGCTTTCACTGTTCTGTAGTGGACAACTTCCATTTAAATTGTTAGTCATACCGGAGCGTATGTGAAACCTGCGTGGGGCAAGGATTGCGTGCACACATGCCAGAAGGAAGGCAGGCAAAGCATGAACTGAGGCGGGGGATTTGGGGAGAGAGAGAGACAAGAGATGATGATGCCCTCCCCCCACTTGCAACACCTCACCTGCAACACTTTTTTATTGGAACACACCTCTCTTTTTGCAGGTGCATCAGCCCAGGAAGCTCCATCTCAGAGTGGATGCAGGAGATCTGGGGCTGGACTGGCCTGAACAGCAGTGGCAAAAGGAAACACCCATAAAGTGGGAGGAAGAGGGTAGTAGGAAAAGTAAGTGTGTGATTGTGTGTGTGTGTGTGTGTGTGTGTGTACTATTTAGCATCAGGGTGCCAAAAGTTCAGGAGGTTGAGGAATCCAAATATTTAGGAGAGGCTGCAAGGTGTGAACCCCCCTCTAGTTCTGCAGAAGGATCCTTGGGAAAGGAGATAGAAAGGGAGTGGGGTTAGATAAAGGAGAAGCTGGAGTCCCTGAGATGCATTCTGCAAATATGACAGCTTGATTTATAACCCCCAAATTGTACACCACCTTAAAACGATTCCAAAAATAGCTTCAAAGATGCAACCCACAAATGCCAAAAATTGCAAAAATTTATCTCCAAAATCAAGCCCAAATGGGCAGGAAAACTGCCTAACTGGCAACTCATAAAGGGGGGGGGAGAAAAGTTGTGATGATGCTAGAGGATTTGGCATCAGGTGCCAAGAATTCAGGAGAGGCCGAGGAGTCTAAATATTAACGGGAGGGGTGTTTGATGTTGCAAGGCCTCAGTCCCCCTCTAGTTTAGCAAAAGGGTCCTTGGGAGAGGAGGTGGAAAGGGAGGAGCAGTAAGAAAAGAGAAACTGGATTTAGAGAACGAAGTGCATGAAACGACTATAATAATTTTGCAAGTTCTGCTTATATTTGAGCCTAAATATGCAGGGGTTCCCCGAGGCATGAAAAATATTTCAAGGATTCCTCCAGGCTCAAAGGGTTGATCTAGAATGAAGATCGAGATTAAAGGCACGCTGGAGTGAAGTAGGCTAAATAGACTCTTCGACCACTTCCCGTTAAATGGAGAGAAGTAAGCATAAAGGAAGAGTATAATCTGGTGCCAGCTTTAGACCATGAGTAAACCTAGAAACGCCCCCTTCCACCTTTACCCTACAAAATGAAGTGTCGGTGCTCTTCCTCCTATTCCCTCTCAATTAACCGAGCGCCTGAAAGGTTCCCTTCCAGCCTTTCTCACCTAAGAGGCTGCTCCGGGTCGAGGAATACTTGGCAGCGGCCGTGAAGCGCGTCAAGCTCCCGATAGCCCTGACAGCAGCCGCCATCTTAGCCTAGCGGGGAGGTCGGTCAAGCAACCGAAGATTGAAAGAAGCGAAGGAAGGCGATAAAGGCGTGGAAAAGCCAAAGAGGGCTTTCCCTTCTTCCCCGTCGCTCTCGTTTACTTAAAGTGAGCCGTCCCCTGATTTGCCTGTTGACGCTTGCTGTGGCGCGGCAGATGCCCCCACCGTTCTTCCGAAGGGCACATTTCTCTCACATTTTCTGTTTGGTAAGGCTCTTCTTCAATAATTCTTATGTGGAAAGAGAAACGTTGAACCGGGGGAGGGTGGGGGGAAACGGGCGGCTTAGGCGGCTACGACGAATGCCGGTTAATGTCGGCAAGGGAGGGCCTCCTTTGTACTGGCGCCCTTGGGCGGGTTAAGTGGGCGGGGCTGATTGCCTGCAGCCTGTGGTGGAGGCTGTTGCCGGCGGTGACCTAATCTGCTGTGTTTCTCGCGCTCCGCCAAGGTGGGCGATTCTAATTCCCAAGCGGGCTGGAGGGAGGGCAAGTGAGGGGGATTAGGCGGTGGGAGTTTGTTTTCGGCGTGGGTTCTCCGTGGAGGAAAATGACGCGATAGGAGCAGTGGACGGAGACGTTAAAGATGATGTATCGATGTGCCCAATTACCGATCTATCTCGTTTTTCTTAATATAGCTGCTTTGAATTCCGCATCCTGTCCTTTGCATGTAATGAAATTAATGAGACCTGTAGAGAGAGCTTCAAGTTGAGAAGGGCAGTTGGCATGAGCAAAAAACTAGCTTAACTATAACCCCAAAGTACATACGATGCAAACTTTCATAAGGAAGAATCCAAGGAAGAAATGTTCCAATACTGTGCAAGCATAATAGCAATATGGAATGCTTAATATGCATTTAGATAATTAAATTGCCCATTGTACTTAGGAAACACTGTTATGGTATAATATCTACACTTTTCTAAAGCAGCAAATATGAAATTTTACCACAAAGGAGGTTTATTCTCTTAAATTTGAAATCTTCATATATTGTTTAATGTTTGATATATCAAATATATATATTTTTGCTTATTGTTTTATCATTTTCCTTTTTTTACTTTTTTAATACTTTGTTTTATGCTTTTGTTTGTTATACCTTTTTGTACTGGTTTTGTATTTTTGTTTTGTGTGTGATTAAACTGCAATAACAATAAAGATAATTAAAATACCATATATAATAGGGCATTTGATTTTCCCGATCATAATTGTACTTCATAGCAGAAAAAGAGACTCAATGGTTGACTTTTGATATTATGTGATTGATATTATGTGATTGATCCTGCATATATCCTGTATTCTTCAAGGTACAACTCATTTGTATATAATAGTGCTTCAAAACTTTTTCCCAATTTCATTTTATGCAGCTGGTTGAATCAGTTGGTCTTCTATCTCTTAAGTGGAAAGCCACTCAATGAAATTACATAAATAGCTAAATGTGAATTTAAACCTGATTCTTTCCTATCCCAGTTCAGTATCTGAATTGCTACCCTATGCTGATTCTCCTTTTTGGAGCTCATCTCCAAAACTATAATATTACAGTAACATTTCATAAAATGAGCTGGACATGTATAAACTGGGAAATGTAAGAGAAGATAGATGATAAGGTAGTACAAAGCATTTGAATGAATGTTCTTTTCAAAGTCTATTTGCATGGGCAAAACCTTGATGGAAGCATTAAAGCAAGAATTATACTTACCATGTTGCAAATTTGGTTAACCAAAGGTAACAAAATTCCAGTATAAAATAAGTATTTTCATCTACTTAGTATTATCTGTTATTAATAAAATAAAATAATGGTTTATGCCTTGCTACTTGAAAACTTTCCAGTGTTTTTTGGAAACCAGATGGGGAACCATGAGCTTGGCTACTTCGAATGAACCTGTGAATTGGGCTCTATGCCCACAATATTTACTGTTAACACGCTAACTAGGATCGCCAGCATGATCGCCAATGTCCGATGGCGGATATGACAAGAAGATGAAGAAGAACAAGCTAACTAAGATAAATGATTTTTTCCTCCTGTTTCAGGCTTCAAAATGGCATCCTTGTTGACTTGTGGCATGAAAATTCTTCCTACCATCATTCCACGGGCAACCAAATTCTGTAAGTTCTCCTTTAGATAGTCAAAATATTCAATGCATGATTAGTTACTGGACGTATATGCTGGCTGTTATAAAGGTTTTATTCATTTTAGTTAAAATCATTGTCTCTTTCTGAGTTTCATTGCTCTTTTTCTGATGCAGATACTATCATATTAAGATACCATAATCCTATCATATTCATTTTTTGCTTTTGTGTTCTAAATGTTCTAAACATTCTCTCTGATCTCTTGGCTCATGATTAGTTAGAAGCTTATGAGAAATTTGCTTTGTTTTTATGCCTGAATGACATTATTGTCTGTTTTACCTATGTTCTTATATTTTGACTTTCTTACATTTCAGCTTTGAGATCTTTCAGCTGCTCATCCCAGTTATTCACAACAGGTACAGAAAAAATATGAATAATCGGACTGCACATTTCTATTGTACTTGCACTCCTATGCTGTCTCATAAATTAGGATGCAAAATAGATCTGAGATCAGAGAAATTAAATCCAAAACTTGTTGTGAAAGTACTGTAATCTATAGGAAACATATTCTGTTAGTATGACTCTTATTACGGGCATGTATGTATTACACACACAAATATTTTTTAAAAAGTGTTGAAGTTCTGTGATTCTAGTTTTGATGTTTATTCATGCTTCATTGAAAACTACAGAAGGAAAAATCAAACAATTATCTTAACGTTATTGAATAGACGTTATAAATTATGAGCTTTGGATGTTTTTAGACAAACTTCAGAATAAACTACTGATCTTATCCTAGTGTAAAAAATATTTTAATCCCTTTTCTGAACAATAGCAATAAATAAAGAAATACTTTGGTTTTCAATGATTTTGTAATAATATTCTATTAGTTTCTCTAGTAATAATTTATTATTACTTCAGTTCAGGCCAAAAGTAAGAAAACCCTAGCTAAAAATGGGATGAAGAATGTTGTAGTGGTGGATGGTGTTCGCATTCCATTTTTGCAGTCCGGGACTTTGTGAGTATTACATCTTCCCTTTATAAAATTTATAAAAACAATTTATAAAACCTTTTGGGCACTTTTGGGAAGAGGAGTGATATATAAATAATATTAACAGAGGAAACAGACAAATTTAAAGGTATTGTAATTTCTTTTTCAGCTGATACTGCCATTAGTAAAACAAAAGTATATTTTTCAGGAATTAATGAGAAGGTATTTTTTTCTTTCTCTTCTAATCTTCAGCTATGCAGATTTAATGCCACATGACTTGGCCAGGGCAGCACTGATGTAAGTAGTAAATAAATAAAAGTGGGGCAGTTTGGTTGTGATTTAGTTTATAGTTGTTTAGGAATGTTGTTATGCTTTGTTTTTTTGTGCCTGAAGTGCCTGAAGAAAGAAGATTCTTGTTTTATCAAACTATTCATTTCTTGCAATCAGTAGAATACTGCCATTCTTGCTCCCAATAAATATAGATGAGAATACTTCACCTTGTTGTCTTCCTAATGTACTTTAAATTTTTACATCTTTATTTATATCACACCTTTATTATTTTTATAAATAACTCAAGGTAGCCAACATTTCTAATAGTTCTGAGTGAGCGACCAGTCTAAAGTAATCCAGCTGCTTTTATGCTTAAGGTAGGACTAGAATTCACAGTCTCCAGGTGAAATGTTATCTTTTGCTGAAAGAAGAAAAAATAATAAGGATTAAAAAAATGTGGACTAAATGAAGGGCTAAAGGGATTTGTTTGACATCTAAGAGAGGGAGGGAAGATTATAAGATTGTAATTATCTGTTAAAGATAAATTCAGAAGTCACTGTATTGCATAACTTTTTTGGGGGGGGGGGGTTCTTACCTTGCACCTTTTTTCTTTTCTATGTTTTTCTTTAAAGTTGTCTTTATCTTAAGTAAAACACGTGTGAATTTAAAAAAGAATTTGAGATAGAAATGTCCTGAATTTTGTTGTGTCCTGTCCTGTAAGCTCTAGGGTTTTGTAATACTTTGGATTTATTTGGGAAGTAGTACTTTTCCCAAGAGCAGCAATACAGCTTCTCTCTGGATTCATTAAGGCTGAATGAACTGAAACTGCCACAAAGATTTGACATTGAAGTGCCTTCTTTCTCTGATTTGTTCCCTCAGAGGCTTGCTGTATCGGACTGATGTGCCTAAGGAAGCTGTTGAGTACATTTTGTTAGGCTCTGTTATCCAAGAAGTGAAAACAAGTAATATTGCTAGAGAGGTATGTTAAACAATAGAAGAATCACAAGACTTGGGATGGGTTAGGGGGATATGAATGGAGATGAGATGAAGGAACTAGTTTTGAGTGGAATCTGGCTTCTAGGACTTAAAAATAGAGGTGTACCTTTTTCTGCAATCTTGAAATACAATAAAACTTTTATGAATGAAGACAAATATACATATTCTAGGGTAATGTTGCAGGATCCAAACTGGGTTGGTGACCGGGCTTAGTCTTCTGAGCTCTCAGACTCATGCTGGAGCCCAAGGAAGCTCAGAAAACTAAACCTCTGATCCCACTGACCGACCCAGATTGGATCTTACCATAAAATGTTTATTTAATGGTC